>JAPYZJ010003181.1:0-17399 GCA_030522765.1 Ophioninae sp. B BG-2022a | reverse complement strand
TTTTTTTTCAATTTTGTCAATGACGCTTTTTTTCGCGTTCGCCAAAAGAAGCATGAAAGAGTGAAGAAGTTGAGTGCCCTCGGGCGGTGTGGTCACGTGAACCTGTCTGCTGACACTTGCAGGCGCTCAACAAGAAAGAGCACAAGGGCGCCATGTCACCCGAGAGCCCCGAGCCTGATGCGAACGAATACAATTTGACACCCCGCACCGAGGCCAAATACACCAAAATCGACGAAGAATTCCAAATGATGATGCAGAGAAATCAGCAGCACAACGGATCGAGGGTAAGTTCGGAAAAAAACGATTCCAAAGGTCATTCGGTTTAAACAAGCTTTTCTAGATCACTGATCAACAGTTTTTTGTAAAGTGAACTTTTTTTTACGAATAAAATGTTTTTATTTTCGTATTTTTATTTGAGGAAATTCGAGTAGTTTGAAATAATTATTTTCGTTGAAAGACGATACAAGCTTCAACGGTTCAAGCTCATTCATGATAGTTGAATATTGGTGGTTCTTTTCGATACAGGGTATGGGTCAATCGAACTACGCGTTACCGGTCACTGTTCCGGTCAACAATTATGGCGAATCCCTTTTGGGATCGAGCCCTCAGATGGCACACACCAGCATCTCTCCTCGGCCTTCCTCCTCTGAAACTGACTCAGGTATGGTAATCGTTTGATTCGACCGATCGAAAGTCTAGGTACGAATTTTTATGAATTCGACATTGAAAAACTGAATTTCATATATTTTGCATATTTAATTCATATTTTTATACTTCCATATTGGAATTTTGTAGATTTTTATATATTTTCCATATTTAATTCATATTTCCATATTTCCATATTGGAATTTCGTAGATTTTCATATATTTCATATATTCCATATATTTTAGATATTGAATTCATATTTCCATATTTCCATATTGGAATTTCATATATTGCCCACATATCCATATTGCCCACTTAAGGACGCGTAAAAGATCGACATAACCTCACAAATATTCGAAATCCGTTTTCTCATAGCTGATAAAGTTTCCAATAAAAAATCGAGCACCAGCTTCTTCAAAATGCATACTCGTTAAAGACAAGTAAAAGATCGACATAACCTCAAAAATATTCGAAATCCTTTTCTCATAGCTGATTACATTGTCAATGAAAAATCGAGCATCAGTGCCTGCATAATTTACAAAAATAATGGTCGATGCTTAAACATGTCCTTCAACGTGACCTTGAATTGAAAATTTCGAAAAATCCCAACTTAAATACTTAAACAACCTAAGTAAGCTAATTGTCTAAATGATATATTTGGATTTGATGATTAAACGTGTTTTGGATCGCGTATTTGTTGACAGTTTACCCACCGGGAGGAATGTTGGAAATGAGCAACGGATATCCACCGTCAGCGTCACCCCTCGGTGGATCACCGAGTCCGGGACCTTCTCCAGCGCTCGGGGTTGCCGGTGGTAACAAGGGACCGTCCCGGCATTCGCCTCAACCACCACCACCACCCCCGCATCCGCACAGAGCCAATCTAAGAGTCGTTATACCCACACCGCTCACCCAACCCCTCTCCGAAGACACCAATTACGAAGTAAGTTGAACTAACCCTCAACCCGTAATTCGAGACACCTTAATCCCGTGAACCTGGGTCGTTTTTGTCTTCTCTCTACCACATCCACAGCTATTTATCAAAAAAATCGCAAAAATTCGTGGTTTATCTTTGGAATATAATTTTCAAGAGGAAATATTTATTTTTTATTTTTCTTATTTTTGAAATATTTTTTGCATAAAATATTCAGCATATCGTAAAAAAAAAACGATTTTTTTTTTCAAATATAGCGTAGGTAAATTTTTAGCAATTTTACCATAGTTATGGTACATTTTTTTCAAAAGCAGTTTCTCGAAGGAAAAAGATTGCTGTTTACAGAAAAAAATATTCTCTTCGTGTAGGAAGTAATTATAAAAAAAAATAAATGATTTATTAATTGATAATTCATTTTTAATTAATGATTATAAATGATTTAATTTGATAAATTGCGCAAAGTGATTTAATATTAAATTAAATTTACAAAGTTAATTGTAAAATTATTTTTCAATTTTATAAATGTGAATTATTTAATTATAATTAATTATTATAAATGATTTAATTTGATAAATTGCGCAAAATGATTTAATATTAAATTTAATTGACAAATTTCATTGTAAAATTATTATTCAATTTTATAAATGTTAATTATTTAATTATAGTTCAACAATTATACGATCGAGAAATTTCCGAATGAAAATTTCAGCCTGGCAAAAAACGACCCGCGTTCATCAGTTGAGGGTTAAAACGTGGGAGCTTTTGTCACGATCGACCAAATTCCGATTCATTTTGCACCTCGTTTTTATTTCTTACTTCTGGTTGCGTTCCAGAGTGGTCATGGACAGAGCTCTCTCAATACACCGGTCGTCGCGCTTCAAACACCTTCCGTAGCCACGGGCTATTCCACTTTCGGTCCGACCGATTATTCCTCCGATCTCGGTAGTCTCACCTGGTCTCATCAGAGGTACGTCGACGATTTGTCGATGTACTCGGCCGCGACAATGTCAAACATCAGGTAAGAAAACGTCTAGTAGTAAGGCAAAAAAAGTAAAATAAAAAGATATTAATCCAAGAATCTAATAAAAATTCCCATTTCAACGCCTCCACAAAAAAAGTCTAAAACCGAGAAAAGTGAGAAATTTCGATCCAGGTCTCGAATTATCCAAAACGAATATAATAATACGAACAAACGAATGTCCAATTTTACGTAATCAAAATTTCCAAAATTCGAGTAAAAGGGACTTTTCCACTTTTCCACTCGTTTCAGCGATATTCTACTCACCAAAAAAAAGAAAAAAAAATCAAGAAAAAGAACCGATAAATGAAATCCTTGCAACGAGCTTTACTTCTCGGTGTAACGAATAATGATCGCGGGAATTTGGGTTTCTTTGGGTTTGTTTGGGTTCCAAAATTCCAGTTGATTTTCATATAGTTTATATAATTCCAGTAGCCTTCCTCACTTGGCGGTATCGAGCAGTACGCCTCCGCCACCACCGTCCACGTCACCTCTGCCAGTGAAAATAAAGAGCGAGCCGATAAGTCCACCGCGGGATCCGCACGGAGGTAACGGTGTAACGACGAACGTACCACCGGGTTCATCGAGTAATCTTCATCATACGAATCTCGGTGGTGGAGTTGGTGGTGGAGTTTGTCAAAGCTCGTCGGGTAGCATAGTACCGACGTCTCACCATCTTTCTCACAACGTACCATCGCAAACGTTGAATCTTATATCAACCGCAAGACCAACGAGTAATCCGCCACCACCGTCTCATTCGGGCAGTATTACACCGACGAATTTACCATCGCCTCCTGGTGGTAACGCCTCGGGTGGTGGCCTCGTAAATTCATCAGCCGACATGAGGACCACTCACGGAAACAACAATTCCGACTACGAGAACGGACCTCTAATGAAACGCACGAGAATCACCGACTCTTGGACCAATTAAATTCTCTCGTCGGAGGAGCATCCACTCCTCCTCTTTCTTTCTTCTCACCCAGTTTCTTTTCTCCCTGTTGATATCCTGATGATGATGATTATCACGATTCTGCTGATGCTGCATTCGAGCTTTTTCCTTCGTGACGAGTTTTTTCGTACGACGATTACGAGGTTATACCGATCGATCGTCTTTTCGCGACACGAGGCCGACAAATCTTCTCGAACGACGCGTCCCGGACGCACGGAAAAGCTCTCAACAAAACAACAACAAAAACAACAAAAACAAACGGAACAATTTCATGAAAATAACGCGGTGCCATAATGTTGAACTTTTATATATATATATATATTATATATATATATGCATGTATATGTATATGTGTGTGTGTTTATACGTACGAGTATGTGTACATGTATATGAGTATATAAATATTAATATATATTTATATATCATCGCGATCGCGAGATAAATATATAAATATAAATATATATTTATATATTTATATATTTTATGTTATATACATGCATATATATATATATAGATATATGTATATATTTAGTGTATATAATAAGAGGTGTTGTTTGTATATATATGTGGAAGTTTATAATGGTTTCCTCTTTTTTTTCTTTTTTTTTTTCAATGAGGCACGGGTGCAATCGAACTTGCCGCGTTTGTCGAGCAAAGATTTATCTTTTTCTTTTTGTTTTTCGGCGTTTTTTTCTTTTTTTTTTTTTACATCGAATTTATAAAGATTGAGACAAGACGAAGGGGAAAAGAAAACTCGTGAAAGAAGAAACAGAGGACGAAGAAGACGAAGAAAAAGTAACGAAAATGTCGAGCCGATCGTACGAAAATTGATAAAAATGGAAATGTTACACCATATACGTATATTCAAGAAGAAACAAGGGGAGTTTTTCTTTGTTGTTTTTTTTTTTCGAAACGTGTGCGACGTTTGAAAAAAAGAGAAGAAAAAAAAAGGAGAATTGAAAAAATTGTGTTTTCAAGTAAAACAGAGAAAAGAACAAAGGACCTGCTCAGCAGCATAATCCGTTGATTAGAAACTTAACCTCGTTCAGGATCGAGATTCGAGTATAAAAAAAAAAAAGGATCGTAGTCAAATCTCACGCCAAGTTCGTCTCGCCAAGTCGTCAATGTCGAAAGCCGGGTTCAATCATCCATGGGCAATCGATCTAGTCATTTAAACAAAAAAAAAACAAAAAACAAAAGAAAAATATCTAAATTAGTATCTAATTCGGGTACAACCCTGATCGATTAATCGAATCATCCTTCTGTGTTTTTTTTTCTTTCTTTCGTAATTAATTATTATTATTATTTTTAATTATTATTATTATTATCGTTGTTGTTGGTTTTCGTTTTTTTTCTTTTCGTTCGTTCGTTCGTGCCATTCCTGCGACAGGAATGATGAGTTTCAAAAAACAAAGAAAGAATGTCTCTCGTTAGTGTCGTTTACGTCGCCCTCAGCACCATCGATCGGAGAAACGCATCTTTTTTTTTCTCACTTTAGTTCCGTCATTTATCATCGTCATATTATTATTAATATTATTATTAATATTATAAATATTATTATCATTATTATTATTATTATTATTATTATTATTATAAATACTTTTCAAGATTGCCATCATTTTGTAAAATACGAAAACTCATTTTGCTTCTTTTTGCCTCTTGGGTTTTCCTACGCGCATAAATCCGTCGATCGTTAATGTCAATTTTTACGTTGGCCAACGTCCCGGGCTTCGAACGCTTCTCCCGTGTGTTCGTTTTTTTTTCTTTTCCTTTTATCTCTCTTTCGTTTTTCTTCTTTTCTGTGCGAACGAAAAAAAAAAATCAGTTGGCGAGTTAACGGTCTATGTCTGCTGGCACGATCGTGAGATGACGAGATCGATATTCGAGCAAAACGGATAATTTGATCGGTATTTAATACGCGTGTAATATATATATATATATGTACACGACGCATCGTTTTTTGAGAACGAGTTTCGAAATTAATATATATATTGAAAAATGAAAAAAATGATATATGTATATATATATATATATATATATATACATATTATTTGTATGTATGTATATACACACACACGAGGTAGCCTGGATAAATAGAGGGTCACGTGTCCACGTAGTGTCAGTAATTGGAAGGACAAGAGACACACCGCCACAAATATCTGTATGTTTGTAATATACGTACGCGCTAATTTAACCGAGAACGAATAGATAAAACGACTTTTCACGTGAATTTCGATACGAAAACTTTGAACCGAGGGGTAAAAAAAAAAAATAACCGAAAAACGAAAATGGCGGGTCGGGAAAATTGTCATGCGGAAATAGAAATATCGTTAACAATAGAAATTATATTAAACGAAAGAAAGAAACAAACAAAAAAATAACTGCACCAATAGTTAAAAAAACGTCACGCCGATACGGTAACGATGATGATGATGATGATGATGATGATGATGATGATGATGATGATAATGATGAGACTACAAAAGTTACCTGTCCTGTCAAGACTGCGAGAGAAAAAAAACGGAAAGGAAAAGGAAGAAAAAAAAAAACGAAAACGTCGACTCGCGTACACGATAAAACGGAAGCACGTTTCTCGCACGGCTATTTTACGCGTTAACGTCCAGTCGAATCCTCGAAAATCCTGATTTGCATTGCGATCGGAAAAAAGAAGAAATCGGCGACGACGCGGAAATAGAGAGAGAGAGAGAGAGAGAGATAGAAGAAAAAAAATGAAAAGAAGAAACGAACAAACGTGCTTTCGACACAGAATTTTTTTCACGAGCGTTTTGCACATTTGATACATTTGATGACGAGTCAAAAGAGATATTTGACGTTTAGGAAAATTAACCGTAAGAAAAGAAGAAAAAACATGAAATATACGAAAGTTTTGAGAACGAGGGTGTTGGAGGGAGGGGGGGAGTGGGAAGCACACGAAGCTGCTGAAGCCTAAAAAGCGTCGAGTGATTGCACACAATTTCACAAACAATATTATTCGTGTCAATAATACATTTGAAAGAATTTACAAGGTATCTCTTCGAATAATAAATGAAAGAAAGGCGCCTCTGTTGATATTTTCACACGCAATGAGAGCGTTAAAGTAATAGGAAGAAACGAGAGAGTGAGAGAGCATGAGAGCGAGAGAGAGAGAGAGAGAGAGATAGGAATAAAAATTGTAAATGATACGATGATAATTTTATGAAGCCGGTTAAATCGCACGAAATCATCGTTGAGTTGATCGTACGTAGTTTTAACTTTTAAGGACGACGGATATTAACGAGGTTCAGCACAAGAAAAATAATACACGTACAGGCATACAAACAGAAACGAAAAACACAAACAGAAACAAGACACACGTATATGTAGATGGATAAAGAAGAAAAGGGTCAGTTTTAAATACGATCGAAAAAGCCAATCGTTTTATCATTATTATCGATTATTCTACGACTGGTCGTGTCGAATGATAAAAAAAAAACGTGAAAAATTGCCTCGGAAACAAAAAAACGATTTTTCATCGTAAAAGTAACGTTTTTAACGAAAAAATACAGAAGAAGAAAAAGAAAGAAGACAAAAGAAACAACAATGTAAATACATATATAAATTTATGTACACCCGTTGAATTAATGTAACGTAATCCTTGATGGAGTACACAGGTAACGGAAATGAAGATAATGAAGAAAAGAAGAAATAGTGCCTGGCACCGTTACGTGTGGCCCTCTCGTGTGTGTCTCGTAAAACTGATGAGAAAAACATTTTTTGACTGTCCGGATGCATACTCGTTCGAAATGGGTCTCGACGATTATCCCGAGCGAGCATCATCTTCGCGTTTCCAACAACGATTAAGAGTCGAACATCGTTTTATTGGGAAATATACGAGGGGAAGAAATAAAAAGGGAAATCATGGAAAACAGTGATGACGATGATATCGACACCGAGGGTGGCTCGATCATCGAATTTTAACATTATCACAAAGTGCAATCTTCTAGGCGTCACACTTTTTTAACGAACGAGAGAAAATAAAAGTTCGAGGGAGAGGAAGAGAGAGAGAGAGAGAAAGCGAGAGATAGATAGGGTAGATAGAGAGAATCAGAGACATAGAAAACAAAAGTTTGAAGAAATTGTTATTTTTCATAACGAAAATACAAAGTTTGATAGTATATCGAAGAAAAGAAGAAAAATAAGAAGAAAAAAAACAACCAACCAAAAAATCTTATATATCGTCGTAGTTTATTCGAAATTTCGTAATTCGTAACGACACTCGTTCGATTCGACAAATTTATGATGATGATGATGATGATGCATATTGGAAATACGAAACGGAAGTAATTAGAATTTTTTTTTTTAAGGGAAGAAGAAAACGCGTTTTGACGTTTTGAGAGGTAGCAATTTCCACGATGTTGAAACGCATCGATCATGATTTTTACGGACAATGCCTTTGACTCCCGAACGAACGCAAAAAAAAAATACATTTGTGCAACATGATAACGCTTGGCGAAAGTTTAAACGATCTCCCCGTAGAGGAATTAGTTCTTGAATTGTGTGATCGCGAGACGTTGACGAGAAACGAGGAAAGATAATTTTTTTTTCATCGTCGAAACTGCAGAAAAAAATATACACGAACACAAACACACAGGCACGAAATTCGAGGAAGAAGCGACAATTAAACTCAGGAATTAAAGACGTTAAAGAAATTTCGACAAATTCGATACAGTAGTGAAACAGAAAAAAAAAATGAATAAAAAAAAGAAGAAACGGAACATATGCACACAATGCACTTTTGAATGAAAAGTTTTAACGTCGTTTAACTTACAACTTGCTCCATCACGAATGATACAATATAGTGATATAGAATTTAAGGATTACACGGAGATTAAGAAAACTCGAAGAGGGAAGAAATGAGAACAAAAAAAGAAAAAAAAACAGACTTGCATTGACGAACCGTCGCGTGTACGCGATTTTAACCTTAGCTATATATCACGTACACTATATTTTTTAATATGGACTACGTGTGCACATTGACGATGGCGCGTGGCGACGATGCGATAAAAAAAAAAATGGAAAAATAAGAACGGAAGAAAAAACGAACGAAATTAAACGCGTGGAAAAAAAAAAGAAAAAGAAAAAATGATCGTTCGCAAAGATTTATCGCGAAAGGCAACCCGCCTCTGGTTTTTCAGTCAATCGTACTACGGATCCCGTTTTTGATCTTCCTTCGCGAAGACACCCTCGTAGAATCTAACCGAGGTTCGTTTTATCTTTTTTTTTTTTTGCTTTTTGCATTTCTTCTTTTTCTTTTTTTTTCTTTTGCTTTTTTTCCTTTTCCCCGATTGGTCGTTGAAACAGTTGAATATCAGATTATATTGTTATTGCTTTGACGGTACGTGAATAAAAATAAAATAAATAAAATAAATGAAGAATTAATCGTGAAACACTCGCAGGGACTGTTAAAGTTGTCGGAACGCTGTGAATGACATGGACCATCTTTAAACAAAAGGAGCTTTATATATACTAGTAAATATTATTCGGACGTGAGGGAGAGAGATTCTATTGCATCTTTTATATAGTAATATACGATTAAATAAATGATCTGGGATGAAGCTATTATTATGGCTTTGTAGACAAAATTATCGCGAGATGAAAAATAAACAACGTACACACGACACACTTACACACTTACGAAATGAGAAAATTATATATGTATTATATGTAGGGCGTCCTGCGTCGAGCCCTCGAACTGCCCAATTTTTGGTCATCATTTTTCGTACTTGTTTAAACTTTCGTTATCACCGAAGTAAACGTTCATCCTTTTCTTCGCGTTTTTCGCGATCGAATAAAGATATTCGTTTTTTTATGCGAAAGACAAAAATCTTTTTATCACGAAAAAAGAAGAAATTCGTTTTTTTCGCGAAAAAAAAGAAGGAATTCATTTTTTATTCTCAAAATACAAAAAGAAGAAATTCATTTTTTTTCGCGAAATAAAAAAAGAAGAAATTCATTTTTTTCGTGAAATAAAAAAAGAAGAAATTCGTTTTTTTCGCGAAATAAAAAGAAGAAGTTCGTTTTTTTCGCGAAATAAAAAAAAGAAATTCTTTTTTTCTATTGCAGAATTTGGCATTGCAAAATTTATACGAGCCCTTGTCTTTTATTATTCCCGGTTCGTCTTCTTCGACATGTACGCCGAATGTTGCCCAAACATTGGGCAACCGCAGGAAAAGCTCCGTACGTTGATAAACAGAAAGAAAAAAAACAAAAATATATAATAACAATTATTACATAAAAACGCGGATGAAATAGGTTCGAAGTGAGATAAAGAAGAGAAAGGAGAGAAAAAAAAAGCGAAGAAAGAAAAAAACGATTGGAGTATTGCACAGCACGGTTAAGAATCGGTGTGAAAGATTTTTTTTAGCGAAGTGAGATTAAAGATGTACGTACTAGCCACAACTGTTTTCACTGCAGGTTTTAACCGATACGACGTATTGAGAAATAAAAAGATTTAAACATTGAACATATCTTATAAACGCCGAGGTAGCCTCTCGCGTACACGAAGGAAGGGAGAATTAAATAAATACAAGTGACACGGAAAAACACGGACACACGCGACACGGACTAGCTGTTACTGTTATCAGAGATTCGTCTCGAGAAAAGCTCGTCGTCGTAAAAAAAAAAACGAACATTTCTGTGCTGGGTCGAAATTCAGCGAAAAAGAGGGAGAGGGAGAGGGGGGGGGGGCGAGAGACGAGAAAAACCTTGTTGAATAATTGTTACGCAAATATTTGTTTTCTCGTTTCATTCGCGCAACCTAGTGAAAAAAAAAGAAGAAAAACACACGAAGCGAGTAAATAGAAGAGAGAATAAAAAAAAAAGAAGAAACAAACTGACTGTGTATACCTTTCGAAGTTAACGAGACGTGCATTCTGTGAACGAAAAGAATATTGATTAAAAATGAGAAAAAAAAGAAAAGAAGAACGAAAAAAAAAAGAAGAAAAAAGTAACAAAATATTATCGACATATACGAGGATATTAGTGTGTTGTAATATTGTACCATTTATTTGTATAATAGAGATTATAAAGAAACGTTGAAAAAATAATGTTTTCACGCGACGAAAGAGTGTGAGTGAAACTAAAAGAGCGAAAGAGAGAAAGAGAGAGAGAGAGATAGTAAACATTGAATGTGTCACGGTTGTTTTTGTTGCAAGTGTTGCAAAAAAAAAAAAAGAAGAATTTGACGAGCTTGCATGTGTGTGTTAAAAAGCGTACCCACGCGTGGGAAAAAAAAGAAGAAGAAAAAGAAGAAACGCGTATAAATGTGTATCCAATTATTTTTTTTCCCGAGAGAAAAAAAAAAAGAAATGAAAATAGAAACCGTACAGAAGAGAGATACGTGTATAGTAAACCGCGGACGTTCGTAACCGAGAAGACATGGACTATTATCGGGGCGTTGGTGAATTCGCGGAACCGGTGATGAAAAAAAAAAAAAAAAACTAATTCATATAGTGCCATCGTAACATTTTTAATTAAGCACAACACGAGTACGAGTAGACGAAAAAAAAAAAAGAAATGAAGGAACGAATACGTGTGTGGCGCCTGCGTTTTAACGTTTTTTCTTCGTTCAATCGTTGAGAAGAAATAGAGGATGAAAAAGAATGAAAATAAGCCATTGTTGAAAAGTGATTATTGGACGAGCGTGATTGCGATCTTGCTGATGAAGTTTTACGAACACTGATAATTTTTGACGAGACTCATCCACCCACACACACACAAACACGAATGAAAACGAACACCCATACACACATTTATGTACATACCGATCGCGATGATCCAATATGATAACGATCTATCCAACTTTTTTCTGACGAAACGAAAAAAAACAGAAGATAAATACAAGTAAAAAAAAAAAACAATAAATAAACGAACAAAAACCATTGAATCTGCACACACATTGATGGCAACGCCAACTGAATATTATTGTAATATAATATATATACACACAAATATATATGTATTATATACCTAATAATATAAGACGTAAGGATTTTCAATTAGATTTTCATTCGACGGATACACTTTTTGCGCGGACTTTCGTCTGTCCCGCTAAAACGCATACGTCAACGATTTTTTCTTTTTCTTTTTTTTGTTTTTCAAATTTCGCCGAACGATCGAACGCGCGAGGTGGAAAAAAATGTAACGATCATCCGGGTGAATCGCAATATATATTTTGTTGAATCTCAAGGACGAAAAAAAAAAGTTTAAAAAAGAAACGAAAAAACGAAAGAAAAGGAAAATCGAAAAGATCTTGTACGTACGTTTTCATTCTGGTGCTCGATACGCTACCCCCTTCATCCCTGTTACGAATGGGACGTTTTTATGAATTTGCGAATCTTTGAGATTCGAAATTACCATCGTATATATATATATAAATAAATAAACAAAAAAAAAAATATATATATATATATGCGTGTGTGTATGCGAGTACATGTCCATCGATACATATGTTCATACGTACCCTCGTATGTATGGATATATGTACGCATAAGCCCATCGTTGGTCAGTAAGGTTAACGAAGCGAGGAAAAACCGAGGCCGGTTAAATAATTGTTATTTGATAATGCTCTGTGTACATCACACTTACGTTATATTACGAGAAGAAGAAATAAGAAGAAGAAAAAATAAAACGACACACGAAACAATAACAACAACAAACAAACAACAAACAAAGAAAACTTGTAAACTCATCGCAATATACGATTAATATTTCAGTGTATCAAGCATAATATGCGCTATAATTATCATACGATGTTGCCCATAGAATACATTTTACTTGGTTTTTATATTTTGCTGCATACTTTTTTTATTTTGTATCGTTACAACCAACAAATCCTCATCCATGTACGATCGTACCAATTTTAGTCCCTGCATTTTCCCAGCAAACAAATCCCCCCCCCCCCTCCTCGTGAGTGACCTTATTCCATATTCTATCACCGAGTATCTCTTTTCGTATTTTCTTCTTTTTTACCGGGCTTTGAGAAAAAAAAAAAAAAAAAAAAACGAAGCACACGTCCCGTTTGGAAACTGTTCGGAATATCGATTAATTACGTGATTCGCAATCTTCTTCGAAATCGAGAAGAAAAAGAAGAAAAAAAAAAGAAGAGGATGAGGAATGGCCGAGATACGTGTCGGGCGTATGAAAAGTTCAAGTGTCGGTCGAGTGTCGGTAACGCTCGAGGTGTCACGTTTCGCGCGAAGAAAATACGAGAGAAATGAAGAAAAAAAAAAAAAGAAAAAAAAAGAAATGAGGAAGAAAGCGCGAACGACGGCCATTGGGGAAGGTGGAAGAAAGTTGAGGATTTTCATTTGTCCGAAAGCTCTCGGTAGCATACAACGCCTTAATATCACGTGCCTCGATTGATACACTCGAACCGTTCACCCGCTTATTTGTAACTCTAACAAGTCTATGTAACGGATTCGTGTAAACACAGGGAGTTATTCTTTGTACTAATCTTGTAAATACATTCCAAAGAATTACTGTCCACCAATATTATTCGTTTTATCTTCGATAAATCTCCGTCGAGGAATTTTTTTCGCAACATCCGGCATCGGTACGGCAGACCCTGTGTTTGCCGTTGTGAGCTCAAATTTTCCGTCAAAGAATTGGCAAAAATGAATTATCAATAGTCAAATTCACCATCGCTGAATAATAGATGAAAGTAACAGACTTGACGAATTTTTCGAAACTTCGATTGATAAAAATAGAAAAGTGGAAAAGTAACGTCGAAAGTTTAAATTTTAAACAAAAGTTTGAACGAAACGAAATCTTCGCAAATTAAGGTCAGAAATAAAAAAAAGTCATCGAACCCAAACAAACCCAAAGTACTAAAAATTAGAAAACGCACTCAGCTGTTATTTGGGTTGAACGTTGGACGTAACTTCTCCGACCAGCTTTATCAGAAACTGATCTAGTAGTCATACTGGGCGTAGCAAAAAGAAATCCATTATTTTCTGGAGTCAATCACAAAACTCTCAAAACACGAGATAACTAAAGCCTTCTTTTGGAAAAATGATGGATTTCTTTTTACTACCCCTGATATAATTGGGATATCGTCAATGACGTTCGTTTTTTCGATCGTTATGACTAATTCTTTCAATCATTTTTAATAACGAAGAAACTGAAAGTCTTTTGAAGAAGTTTAGCAATTGCAAAACGACTGGCCATAACTTGTTACTTCGACCAGGCTTTAAAGTAAACACTTGGCGTGCGATGGCATCTTCAATGCTAGAAAAACACAATCACGAGTCAGATCGACTGGACAAAACTGGACTTGCTAATGACCGCTTCGATCTTTCGACTGCAACGAATCTCTTCTCAGGAGGTTGAGTAATTAACACATTGACGATGATTCAGGCTTTTGCCGGCAGCCATTGACTGTATTTATGGTATTTTATTTTTTTCTATCGTCTTTATATTTTTTATTATATTATATTCCATTATATATTATTATAATAATTGTAATATAATTATAATAATATTATACAATTATTATATTATACTAATTATAATAATATAATTAATTATTATATATTATTATTATTATTTTATTACATTCTATCGTCTTTTATTATCAACTATTATTTTTGACATATTTCAGTACTGAATAAAAATTCAGTACTCAAATAGCGAAATACTGAAAAGACAGTGATGTTACCGGGTTATCGTACTTCAAAAAAGTTCGTAGATACGGTAGAACCGTACCGAGGTGAGATCAGGAGGGCTACCGCTAGCTGGTTCTCATAGAAGATCGTGGCTCGTTTCACGTCGCCGAGAATATGAAAAAAAAAAAAAAAAAATCGTGCGAGGTAGGAAGCGCGCGCGTTGGGAACGGTAGAGAGCCAGTAGTGGGAGGGCGAACGGAGGAATCGGAGCGCGGAAAGGTCGGACGAGACTGCCGCGCCACGTTCAGTCGATCAGGCTCGCTCGATCGCAGCGCACGAGCCTTCGCGAACGCGATACCATTTCTTCCTTGCCACGTCGTTTCTTCTCTCCCTTATTTTTTTCTCTTTCTTTATCCTTCTCTCTCTCTCTCTTTCTTTCTTCTGAAAATAAGTTGTCCGTTCGGATGATCCGCGAGAGTGCGCGTAAGACACTCGAGGGACTCGAGAACTCACAGGATGAGAAGAAGGACGATGCTGGCTGGTTGAAGTAGCAGGCAGCAGCCGGTAGCCCCCGCTGAAGTGCGCGCAAGGTGAGAGCAGGCTGCGCAGCAGCAGCTCGGCTTCGGAAGAAACGCGCGTGTACCATTCGATCGGGAGCGTTCTCCCCCCCCCTCCCGGTCCCTTCCATTATCGGCCGAATACCTCGGGAAAGCTTTCGAGTCGTTGAACCGATCCTGGCATCTCCGACTAGTCAGCCTAACACGATTTCAATCCTCGTCGAGTATCACGGTCTCCCGCACACCCAGGGACCGTCTCCTCGGGTTGGTCAGAGTTGACCGCGTACAAAAAAAAAAAATCACACTCCAGCGCTTTTCATCGAGAAAACGAGACTCGTGCCAATGAGTAATAACGTATAAAGACGTCATCGATGAAATTAAAACACGATTCCAGTGAGCTCTTTTGCTTTTGTTTGGGTTCGGTTGGATTCGGTTGGGTTGGTTCGAGGCTTGTTTGGGTTCGTTTGGATTCGGTTGGGTTGGTTCGAGGCTTGTTTGGGTTCGTTTGGATTCGGTTGGGTTGGTTCGAGGCTTGTTTGGGTTCGGATGAGTACGTTTGGCTTTGTTTGGGTTTGGTCGCGTTCATTTGAGTTTGTTTGGGTTTCTTCGAGATCGTTTGGGTTTGTTTGTCTTTCTTTGTTTGGGTTCGTTTAACTTCGATTGAATTAACTTCGTTTGTTTGGGTTTGGTCGCGTTCATTTGAGTTTGTTTGGGTTCGTTTAACTTCGATTGAATTAACTTCGTTTGTTTGGGTTTGGTCGCGTTCATTTGAGCTTGTTTGGGTTCGTTCAAGTTCGCTTGAGTTTGTTTGGGTTTCTTCGAGATCGTTTGGGTTCGTTTAGGTTTGTTTGCCTTTCTTCGCTTGGGTTCGTTTAACTTCGATTGAATTTGTTTAGGTGTGTTTGGGTTCGTTCGGGTTCAAAAAACAACGACGACGAGGACGATGGAGATACGATCTCTCCGTCCACCAAATACCTGATACTCTTTCTCGCCTAATCTCTCTCGCTTACACCTGTATCGACCTTCCACACACACACACACGTACACGGTTCCCCCTCCGTCGTTCTCGCTCTTATCGGCACCTCTCTCTTCGGTCGAGGACTCGCCGATTCCACGAGAAAAACGGAGAGGGAGAAACCATGGGAACCGCGTCATACAGCCCCCCCCCCCCCCCCCTTTCCCTCCCCGCCACTCTTCATTCTCCTCGCTTCTCCACCCAACCCGCCTCTCGTCCGGTGTTCAACGATGATTCACAATTCGAGAGTTTGAACGCGGAAACGCTCGCGAATGAAAGGGGCCCTCGGCGAACGAGAGGGAAATTTCGGCTCCGCATACGGCTTTCACGAAGATACGGAACGGTGAGACGAAATCGCGTCTCGTTCAACACTCGAACCTCGATCGTCACGTTTTAACGAGCCTCTCGAGCTGATAAGAGTGCAACGAAGATACGGGACTTTTACGAGCCTCGGAACGTAAACTCCGACAGTCAACGTTCCAAATTGTTTTTCAAAAAGAAGTTTTTGACGGCGATAAACTTCGCGGGAGGACGGAGCGACGAGGGGGAAGGGGCGGGGGGCGCAAAAAAATTACATTTGGATTTCGGCACGTCGGACGAGTCACAATTTTTTTTGTTCGTCCGAGTCCAAAATTTACGTCGCTCCTATAAATAACTCGAAAATATTCTCGAGCCGAGTGAGCTCATCCTCGAGCAGTGATATCCTCGTGACTAACCCTGACTCTGGAATTCCCGATGTGCGAGAATCGCCATGGAAATAAAGATGAAAAACATTCGGGGACCAGTTGAAACTGTCGAAATCTCCTCACGGATCCTTTTTTCGATAACGCTGGAACGATGGTCGAAAACTGGGAAACCGTATCGTACACACGAAGGAAACTAAGAGAACCCAAACAGAACCGAGAATTTCGGAGAAACTCAAATACAAAAAAGAAAAAATACAAAAATGCCAAAACGTTTCAGAAATGATCAAACAAACGAGAGCAAACGTAAACGAATTGAAAAGACAATACAGGGTGTCCCACGTAAGAATATTATACGTGAGATGTGTAGTTGGGCTGGAAATTCTAAGTCGATTGATAGGAGCATGTATGGTTCCGGGATCAACCCCTTAATTGTTATTCATTTTTATAGGCAGCAAATCAGGCGCGTCCATCCAGTGGGCTTAGCCTCGAAATAATTATTATATTTAGACGTTTAGTGTCATATCGCAGGTCCGTGACGATGTATTTTTATACCTTGAAGACAAACCCATAATTTGATTCGCCTTGAATTCTCCATTTCTAGGGAAAAATGTCGAAAAAATATTCTAAAAAGGTTTTTCGCATTTTCCTAGTCTAATTTTGCACTTTCGGCAAAAACTCGGGCATATTCGTAATCAGGAGAAAATTTTCGATTAAATAGACCTTTTTAAGAGTTTAAATACGGAAAAAAAAATTTTCGTCTTCCCTGGCCAATTTTCCAGAATCTCAGAAATCACGATATTTCAAAAGGTCGTAGAGTAGGCTTCTTCTATACTATGGAGATTTAATTGGTGCGTTTGGAAAAGGTTTTTGCCTGACTTAAATAATGGCGTTGGATTCGTATCGATATCTCGCATAGTTTTCCCGGAAAGTCCACTCGAAAAATGGCAAAAA
>JAPYZJ010003180.1:0-17400 GCA_030522765.1 Ophioninae sp. B BG-2022a | reverse complement strand
GTTTGGGTTCTCAAAGTGCCTCAAATATCTTTGACGATTTGTTTAGGTTTCTTTGAGGTCCCAAAGTCTCTCCAACATATTTCAGAATATGTTTGGGTTTTTTTGGATTCTCAAAGTGCCTCAAATATCTTTCACGATATTTTCAAGTTCGTTTGGGTTCTGGAAGTACGTCGAATACCTTCGACGATTTGTTTGGGTTTGTTTTCGTTTTCCAATTCTCTCGGACATAATTCAAAATATATATTTGTATATCGGTGTCTCTGGACACGAGGAAGATCCGATGTCCGAGAATATTTAATCCCGAATCGACCTGAATGGACGACCTCGCGCAGTCACAGCTCCAGCATCATCGCATACGAGTGACAGCTTCTCTCGTTTACAGCCGTTTGAAAAATCATTTCCCCAGACGTGTGTGCGTCCGTGTTCGTATTTCAGTTAGTGTGGCTAACGTCCTCTTTCACAATCCTCCACCAACCGATAACGATCTTTCTGTCTCGCTGCTCCATTTTATTCGATTTTTTTCATATTAATTTTTCTAAGAACGTACACTACGGCCATTAGAATCTCTAATGAACTTCCATGACGCTCGCGCCCGAGAATTTCTCGTATCAGCCATTAGGACTCACGTGTATACCCGTGTTATTTATTTTCCAACCGGTTTTATGTGTATACCGATCGCTCACCGATTTATAGCGTGTATTTCATCGACGAAAAGAAAAAAAAAAGAAAAAAACAACAAATGGCTTCTTTTTCCCCAGCGCATATTTTTATTTTTATTCATAAAAATCACGATATAAATTCGGTTGGATTTTTTTTATTGAAATTTCGAGGGGATAACCAACGAGAATTTCATGGATTTTTCTGGTATGGGAATTTGGTGAATTCCCCATTTGGGCGTCTCTTCACACTATTAACGATCCTGCGACTACGACCAAACGAAAATCGTCTTGAACGTGCAGTCCACCAGATTTGTCTCTCCAGAGCAGTTATTTTTATTTTTTTGGGATAAATCCACTTTTTTACCAAAAAAATAAAAATTGCTAAATTAGTACTAGGAAAGGAAGATTAAAAGGAAATTACGTCTATTTAACAATTACTATATAATAAGTATAAGATGTATTATTGAAATGTATTATTCAAAATAAAATGTATTATAAATACTATACATATAGTTATTGTTAAATACATGTAATTTCCTTTCAATTATTATTATTATTTTAATTAATATAATTTGAATGAAGTTTGTTACTCAATCTTTTTGTAACCTAGATATAAACAAATCCAAACAATTTTTCAATGAATTCATGTATTCTTTAAAAATCGAAGTTTTTCGATTTAGACACATACAAACCCAAACACACGAACAAACCCAAACACGGTTTCAATGGTTTCGGGTATTCTTTCAAAATAGACTTTTTTCGATCAATCCTAATATTAGATTCATCACATTGGCCCAAATCCTTAATTTTGACCCCTTAATGCCACCCGACCTAAATTTTATAATTTTACACACAAACAAACTCAAACTCAATTTTTCAATAATTTCAGGTATTCTTTCAAAATAAAAATTTTTCGGTTTACACACATACAAACCCAAACAATTTTTTAATTATTTCAGGTATTCTTTCAAAATCGAAATTGTTCGATTTTTCCACAAACAAACCCGATTTTTAATTATTTCAGGTATTCTTTCAAAATGGACTTTCAAAATGGACAAAATGGACTTTCAAACAAACCCTTTTTCAATGATTTCAGGTATTCTTTCAAAATGGACTTTTTCAATAAATCCTAATATTGGGATCATCACATTGGCCCAAATCCTTAATTTTGACCCCTCAATGCCACCCGACCTAAATTTTATAATTTCACGCAAACAAACTCAAACTCAATTTTTCAATCATTTCAAGTATCTTTTCAAAATCAAAATTTTTCGGTTTACACACAAACAAACCCAAACAATTTTTCAATTATTTCAGGTATTCTTTCAAAATCGAAATTGTTCGATTTTTCCACAAACAAACCCAAACAAACCCGAACACTTTTTTAATGATTTCAGGTATTCTTTCAAAATGGACTTTTTCAATCAATCCTAATATTGGGATCATCACATTGGCCCGACTTCTTATTTTTTACCCCTTAATGTCAGCCAATCAAAATTTACGAACTATTCGAGTGCAATTACAAAACAATCGTTGGATCTCGTAAAAAAATGGTATTCCGATGATCGACCGGAAAAATTAGCGAGGATAATTGCTAGGATGAATTAGCGGAAGATCTAAAGGGCAATTGCAAGCGAGGGCTGAGATAATTGTAAAAGGAGAATCATTCCGTACGAGCACAATTAATGTATCGATGGTTATGGCATACGTGTCTTCCGGATGGAGAATCTCGAGATATGAAGTTCAAGGGACTTTATCGTTTTATTCCTTGGAGAGAAACGATAATTGGTAGAGGGTGAGAAAAAGCTCAGACCGAGACTAATTTCATAATAATACATCGGGAAATGAACGTAAAAAGTTAGCGAAGGAGAATTCACCGGGAAAGAGGGGGAGAGGACGAGCTATAGACTACCTGGAATTCTCGATGAGATGCAATTATTGCATTTGAATGACGCTGCAAATATTCATAATAGACGAGCTTTGAGGAGTGTCAGGGAAAAATTGCAACCACCGTTATTTGCTCGACCTATAAGACGTCCCTAGTCTTCGCAGGCTCGTCCAAAAAATACATATAAATATATAAACCCTTTCCCACGTATGGAAAAAAATACATTTATTTTTGTGTATTTATATCAGAATTTTGGAGAATGTTATCTACCATGAGTATATTTATCAACTAATTTCAAAAAGCAATAATCCTCTTGTTTTCTTCTGATTTTTTATTAAATTGTGATTTTTATTTATTACTTGAAAATAATAATTTGTAAACGTTTGAAATAAATCTTCCGATGTCAACAAAGATTGAATTTGTCTGGGTTTTTGTATTTTATTTTATTTATTTTACTACTTTTTATAATTTTTTGGTACGAATAATAATTATTATTATCATAGACAAGTTCTGCAAAGATTTAAGAAATATACATTTAAGCTCTTTTCCATTCACGAAAAAAAAACATTATTTTATTTTCCTTTTCTGTCGTCTACTTATCTCAACATTTTGGAAAATGTTATCTAAGATGAGAACATATGAACAAACTTCAAATAGCAATAATTTCCTATTTTTTATTTTTGTTTCCATCAAATTGTGATGTTGATTTAATATTGATAAAAATTAATTAAAAAATGTATATCTCAATAAAACCCCTTAGTATCAACGAAGATTGAATTTGTGTGGATTTTTATATTTTACTTATTTTTCTTCACTACTTATTATTATTATTATTATAAACGATAACTTGCACTAATAATTATTGTAATCAATAATGATAATAATAAGTATCTACGTAATTTATAAATAATGAATAATATAATTTGTTATAAATGACGATCTTTTTATTATTCTCCCATTTATTTCTAATATTCATTTAAGTTGTTTGATCGGCTGATACCCTGTACGAGAATGAAGGGTACACGAGGAAGAATGAAAATCGCTTGGGGAACGCGCCTCGTCACGTTTGCGAGTTTGAGGACGAGCTATCGAATAGGTGTTTCAATCTCAGGACTGTTTTACGCTCGCAAGTAGATTAGTTGTGCAGGTACAAGTTTTGTCTTCTTTAAGGGGAAAAATAGGTTTACGACATAATTTTCTTAATGATTTTCGTGCATTTTTTTATAGTATAAAAAATGAATATAATTTATTGAAACTTTGAGAATATTTTATACATATATTTAAATATATACTGTAATTTTTTTGAAAATTTTCTTTGAAAAACACCGAAGATATTAGCGACCCCATATTGCAAGTCACAATCAGACTCAGCATTTTGCGAACATTCTGGAAGCCGCAATTTTCATCGGAAATCAATCGACGTTGAAATTTACTTTTAATATATGTCTCTCTTTTACATGAACCGAAATTCTGAGAAAAAAAATTGAAGATTGAATTTTTTACAGAGCTCAAAACAAAAAAGCATGAATTTTGCCATTTTTTTACAACGTTTAATGCAAAAAAAAATATTTTAAATAATGATGATATTCCGATTTTAGGTTCATACAGAGCGCAATACTATGAAGAAAGTAACTGCCAATTTTCGAAACGATTGGTTGTAAACTTTCCAAACTAGCGTGTACGCAATTTCGAAAAAAGTCGTTTTGAGAAAAACGCGTTTAAAAAAATAGTGACTTCTCGGTTATACACGTGGCGCACTAAGGGGCTGAAGAAGAGCTATTCACTTCAATGGCTTATAACAATAGAACGAGACGGAATTTTCATTTCGAATTTTGGGAATATAATTTTCAATATTTTTACTAACAATTTATGAAATTGAAAAAAATCGATTTTTTGGAACCGTTTAACCATATTTTGTGCCTTAATACTTCGAAAAAGTTTACCTGAAGCTTCGATCACTGGTCTTTACCGTTCGTACCGTAATCACGTGATCATTAGTTTTTTCAATGGTCCACAAAACTGTTCGTATCAGCCACTCTTGCACGTAAGATTTTTTCATTTTGTCGATTTTTGAGGAATAAGAGTGAGAGAGAAAAATTAATAAAGGGGTAGAGAGAAAGAGAGAGAGAGAGAGAGAAAGGGAGAAAAATCAACAAGGGACGACGAAGGGTCAGTAAGGGCCCCCCTCATTCGCACAACGTAGCGTGTTAACAAATTAAGTATAACCCGAGTGATTTTCGACGGCGGTGTAATTTGAGTGACGAGCTCACCCGGTCATTAAGGGCTCGCTTCCAACTCCCGCCCTTTTTCTCTCTTCGATCCGTTGTGCCTACGGAGTCACGTGGGGCAGAAAATATTCAAAGAGAAAGAAAGAGAGGGGAAGAAAAATGTAAATATTCTATTTGCAATTTATTAAAAATATTTTAGAACAAAATTTAAATATTTACTTGAAAATATTTATTTTTAATAAAAAATGTTATTTTGCTTAAAAATATTCAAAGAGAAAGAGAGAGAGGAGGGAAGAAAAATGTAAATATTCTATTTTCAATTTATTAAAAATATTTCAAAAGAAAATAAAAATATTTACTCGAAAATATTTAGTTTTATTTAAAAATCTTATTTTACTTAAATATACTTTAAGCGAAAGCGAAAGAGGAAGGAAAAAATATATAAATATTCTCTTTCCAATTTTTAAATACATCGATAATTATTTATTCATCAACAATTTGAAAAAAAATTATTCTATAACATATTTCGCTTTTTTTATTAGAAAAGTAAGTAGAATACACTTATCCATTCAGTTATAAAATTTCTTGTAAAATAAATACAATATTATTTACAATACTTTACAAATAAATGCACAATAATAGCTGTATTAATAATAATCACGAATAATAATAATAACTCAAATGTAAATTAAATATTATTAATCATGTATGAAAAATTAAAAAAAAATATTTATTTAATAAATCCTTAATAGATATCTATTAAATTTATCAAATCGACCAAAACGATTTGCTTCGTAAACAAAGTTTTATTATATTTATTCCACACGTAGATTGTTTATATAATTATAAAAAAATCGAAGAAAAAAAACTGTTCCCCTCATCGTCTGTTTTTACGAGGGAAAAAGGCGAGAAGAGATCACAGGATCGTTTCCCAATGTGTTGGTGCTCGTTGAGAAGTGCTCGTGAAGAAGAGATGAAGGAAAGAAGAAAGAAGGGAATGGTGAAGAGAAGGAGAGAGAGAGAGGGAAGTCGCTAAACGACATTCCAAACGTCTCATGCCCACAGCGCCACACTCAACGGTAACCGGCATCGCACAACGCCCTTATCTATCTCCCTCTTCGTCTCTCTTTCTCTCTCTTTCTCTCTCTCTAACTCCTTTACCTGTAAGGCCTTATAGGCCAATCGGGAGACCCTCAAGAGCTTTTACCGCGCACCTTGTACACGTCCTTAGAACGAGGGATACAAAAAGAAAAAATGTCTGTACGTCGGTCCACTACAGATATAGGAGAGACATATGTGGATGAGGATCGGGGGAATGCGGGCACCACTCATAGGGGATTATCGAATACAATCACGCGTTTTTATTTTACCGCTTTAGGCTCACTCGATTTCCTCTTCTCCTCTTGCGAGAAGTACTAGAAAAGTGTTTGGGTTTGTTTGGGTTTGTTTGGGGATTGAAAAATACAATCACGCGTTTTTCTTTTACCGCTTTAGGCTCACTCGATTTTCTCTTCTCTTGCGAAAAGTACTAGAAAAGTGTTTGGGTTTGTTGAGGTTTGTCTGGGTTTGTTTGGGTTTGTTTGGGTTTGTTTGGGTTTTACAATAGAGCGTTTTTCTTTTACCGCTTTGGTCTCGCTCGATTTCCCCTTCTCCTCTTGCGAAAAGTACTAGAAAAGTGTTTGGGCTTGTTACGGTTTGTTTGGGTTTGTTTGGGTTTGTTTGGGGATTGAGAAATACAATAGAGCGTTTTTCTTTTACCGCTTTGGTCTCGCTCGATTTCCCCTTCTCCTCTTGAACAAAACACTAGAAAACTTTTTGGGTTTGTTTAGCTTTGTTTGGGTTTGTTTGGAGGTTATCAAATACAATCAAGCGTTTTTCTACCACCACTTTAGTCTCGCTCGATTTCCCCTTCTCTTGAGAAAAATCGCAGAAAATTGATTGGTTTTGTTTAGCTTTGTTTGGGTTTGTTTGGAGGTCATCAAATACAATCACGCATTTTTCTTCCACCGCTTTATTCTCACTCTCCCTTCAACGTGTTTCTTCTATTCCAACAAAATTCTATCCAACAGCCAACCCAAACAAAAAATCATTTTTCCAACGAAAAATCATTGCGCATTTACTTTACTCTCGTTCGAGCCATTTGGTCATAGATACAAATATGGAACTTTTGACATACTTTCCGGACCCGGAAACGAAAGGGTTCGGCTCCGAAAAGGGTCCGAAGAGGAGATCTCTTTCTAGCTCGTTCTCTCACGCCCCTTGCTCTCAAGAATCTCACACGTATTCATATACACATATATACACCTATATATATATAAAGCATCGTGAAAGCGCGTGCACGCGCAATTCATACGGTCTTTGCTTCTCTCCGTCTCATTCTGGAGAGGCAGGTCCCGTTAGCTCGAACCCTCGTCTCCTCGTATGATACGCGTCAGTATGCGTGTGCATGTGTCTGAGAATATTGACGTGCCGGAGTTCGGAAGAAACAAAAAATTATGGATGGCTCAAGAAGTCTGTTGGCCGATATCTCTTCTTTCTCTTCTCTTCGACAATAAAGAGCGAGAAAGATGGGGAGAGAAGGCGAGAGTGAGTGAGAGAGAGAGAGAGAGAGAGAGAGAGAAGATCAAAATTAACGGTGAATTACAGACTCGTTTTCATTCCCGCTTAATCGTCATTTTGATAAGCTTCGTGATTGTTCCCAACCATGAGGTGTAAAAATATTATAAGCTGAATTTAATAATATTATGTAGGAATCGAAAGATTTTTATCCTACTTTATTGAGGTTGGGGATGAGTGTTAGAGAATTTGGGAAGAAAATATTTTGGGTGTGATAGATTGGACAAAAAATTTGTTGGATGTTCATTAATAAATATTCATTTGTATATTTGCACTCAAATTTTTCAGCTATTTAATTTTCGATTGATTCATGTGTAAATGTTTATATTAAGGACATGTCGAAGACGTACCACGTGACACACGAGTGCGAGAGAGATTGTCGAAATTTTTACATCGCAATTTCTTAAGGACGAAACATTTTTATCATAAAATTCAAGCATTTATCTCTGTCTCTATGAATTCTGCAAAGACTGATGCTCGATTTTTCGCCCTAAATTGAATCGACGAGGAGAAAACGGATTTCGAAAATTCGTGAGTTTATGTCGATGTTCGTCATGCCCTTAAGGTAGGGACTAAGTTTGTTGCGTTCCTGTATTTTCTTTTGTTTTACGATTTTTTTACTGTTTGACAAAATGTGTGTTTGGGTTGACAAGTGTTAATATTCATTCGATAGAGCTCTTTTTACTATACTAAACTGTGCTAATCGTTTTTTTGAGTAATTAAATTTTGTATTACTTTTGAAGCTTAGAAATGGAACGTTAAAAGCAACATTTTCGACACCTGCTGTTCTTCGCTTTTCATCGAATCCAAAAAGCTGCTGAAGCAGACTGGGACATTCGCAACGTTGAAAATTTTGTCGGAAATCCGAAAAGCACGTGTCGAAAATGTTGCTTTTTACCTCCTGGATATTCCATTTTCAAGGCTAAAAAATAATAATAAATTGAATTACTCAAAAAGACGATTAGCAGAATTTTATAGAGCTCTATGGAATAAATATTATACCCTTCATCAAACAGCAAAAAATAATATATTAATATTGAAATATTATAATTCATTATTATTTATAGTAATAGTAATAGTAATTTATTTCGAGGTATACCCGTTCAGGGTTCACATTTACCTCCTCCCACTACATATTCTTCCCTTTTACATAATATTCTCAAAGCTACTTAAAACTATTTCTATTTCTAGCCGTTATTCTATTTGCTTATTTCTATTTTCTCGAAATGCCTTATATACATACAAAGTGCTACTTCCGGCTTTTCTTTTAATGTCATTTCAATTTTCCTATTAATTTCCTCTCTTCCCCCATCTTCCATCCAGTCTTCAAGGTTGTCTACTATTCCTTTTTTGATTTTCTCTTTAATTTTCTCACACATACATATGTGGGCTAGATTTTCCACTTCTTTTCCGCAAGCCCTACATCTATTATCGCTATATCCTCTATTACCATCCTTCCCCACATTTCCGCATTTGAGCTTTGCCCAGGTTTCCTTTATTCCCGTCGTTGTATTTCCGTCTTTCCAGTACCTTTCTGGTTCTACTGTTTGTTTTCGAATTCTATATTGTACGCAATACCTTGATTTATCAATTTGCTTCCAGTCTTGTTGTATTTCCTGGTCTACGTTTGTTCTTTTTCCCATTTCTAATATCTTTTTAATTTCTCTTATGCCTTCGCTCGCAATGGCCTTCCACAAGCTTCCTTCCCCCACTTCCTCCCTCGCTTCCTGGACCTGTTGTACCATCCCGTACACCCTTCGGGTTTTTACGGGCACTCTCCTCTTTGTTCCTTCCTGTTTTCTCCCCACCTTGTTCCACATATTTCCCCTACCTCAATTCCTCCTCCCCCCATTTGCGGACGCAGCCTACTTACCCCCTCTGTACCGTATTCACCGTGCCATTTCTGGGCATAGGGAAACTGCGGAAAACCCATGCCAGTACAGTCGGTCCCGAGTTCACCTTCCGGCCGCGGAACGAGTTCCATCAAAAAATTTCGAAGAAAAATCTCGACCGCTACCGGGATTTGAACCCGGGACCTCCCGATCCACAGGCCGCGCCTTAGTCCGCACGGCCAGTGGATCAGTTCTATTTTTGGACCTCATTTCGTCGGCTTTCTATTAAACACTCCCCTTGCTTCTTCTTTGAGACACTTTGGCCACCTTTCCTCTGCCATTTTCATGATTTCAATCATATAGTCTGCTGCTCTCCTCCACGTTTCCGTCGTTAGGCTTCTGCGACCAGATTCCATCCGCAAAATATAACTTGGCCTGTTTTTATTTAAGCTCATTGCCATCTTGATGTATCCGGGTAATCTCTCTACTACCGCGTGTCTCTTCCACCCCCACACCTCACTTCCGTATAACAAGCCACTTTTGACTATAGCGTCCATCAAGTACAATCTTCTTTTTAAGCTATTTATGCCGGCTCTGTTAAATGTCCCCCAGGTTGCGTTGGTGGCTCTTTTTGACTTTTCCTGTTAGAGTGTCCAAATGCTTTTCGAAGGTATTTCCGGTCGAGAACTCTACCCCCAGGTACTTATACTCTTTGACTACTTCTAATGTTTCATTTCTGTATTTCCACTTCTGGTTTTTCTTATTCCTGTCCCCTCATTGGAATCTTATTATTTTCGTTTTTTTTGATGGTGACTGTTAATCTATTTTTTTCTACGTACTTTTCTAATGATTGCAACATAGACCTAAGACCTTTTTTTTCATCTGCCACCAGGATAATATCGTCTGCGAATTTCAGCGCAAATATTTTTTCCCCTCCTATCACTGTGGCCCCCTCATTTTTTGCCTGCCATATCAGGTCCATATCTTCTATGAAGACACTGGAAAGCGCAGGGCTCATAGGGCACCCTTGCCTTACCCCCTTTGTTGTTTCAAAGTGTTCCGTGATCCCTTCTCCTGTACTGACTTCGTTTATGCTTTTTTCATATATCTTCTTAATTATTTTAAACAGCCTCCCTTTTATCTCCAACTGCCTCATTTTCCTGATAAGCCGGTCCCGATCTACCGTGTCGAAAGCTGCTTTAAAATCAACAAGTGCCACAAATAGCTTCCCCCCTTTATTTCTGAGCTTGTTTTTCACTAACGCGTCCAAGACGAATACGTAGTCCCTCGACCCTTTTCCGCTTCTAAAGCCTGCGTGGCTTTTCTTGAGCACTCCCTTCCCTTCCAACCAACATCTGAGTCTCTCTGTTACTTTATTCGCTAGAATTATTATTTATATTAAATTTAAATATAAATTTAATGCAAAATTTAATATAAATTGATTAATATAAATAAAAACTTCAAATATATTATTAAATAAAAAATAGTCAATTTTAATGAAAAATGAATCGAATATTTTTTTAGTAAATAGTTAATAAAAAATAATACACCAAAGTAAATATATACTTCTACATATATACATAACGTAGATATTTATAGTTTCATAAATGCTTAAGGGGTAACGACCGAGTTTGCTATTTCCTCGAAAGAAAAGTCCTGTAAATTGATGTGAGCAGGAGATAAATCCCTCTATCGTACAACAAGCGCGAGAATTATCAATTTAATGCCCGGTCCCAACAACATTTACGCACGGGTAATAACCATTAGGGATTATTAAAAAAAAACCCGTCTGACCTTGCGCACTCGCAAGGGAGACAGAGATCGGCATCGAGTTAGGGCGCATTTATCGCACGCGTATCCGTCTCCACTCTCCTCTACGAGAAAACTTAATGATAATAATCGGTACGAAAGATAATTGAGGTGTAAAAGGAAAAATCCTGAAGCAATTGGTTCATCGATTTTGCCCTTCTCTTCTGTCTAGTTAAGGCGGGAAAAAGTACACGTCCGTTTTCTGGTCGTATTTATTCAGCGATTAAATTTTAAAAAATCTAGGGTTTTTTTAAATAAAAAAAAACCATTATTTTATTTAAAAAAAAGGTAGGGTTCTTAAAATTTGAAAAAAAAATTTATAATTTAAAAAAGCTAGTTTTTTTTTATATGAAAAAGTCATGTTTTCAATAAGTAATCTAGGGTTTTTTAAATATTGAAAAACCATTTTTCAAATCTTAAAAAACTATTTTTTAATTTAAAAATCTAGGATTGATTTAATCTTAAAAAACCACTTTTTTAATTTAAAAAACTAGGATTGACTTAATCTTAAAAAACCACTTTTTTAATTAAAAAAAGTAGGGTTTTTTAAATCTTAAAAAACCATTTAAAACAAAATTTCTATTATTACTAAAAAAACTTGGGGTTTTTTTTAAAGCATGAGAACTTTTGAATGGATTGTTTGGGTTTTATGATTCGAAAAAATTTGGAAATGCAGAAGAGGAAGAATATTTGGAATGTGGATGGTAATTTGGGATGTCTGGATTTCATGAAAATTAATGGCTGCATCTCGGTTTTAGGGTCGTGAAATGTTGTAAGACGGCGTCACCTGTCGATTCGTTCACACGGTTCGTTCACCACTTTTCTAACGTCTAGGTATTCAGGTATCGAATTGTGAAAGGCCGGTTTTGAAAACTTTCGAGTTACGTACTCCGTTAAAATCGCTAATTTTCCATATCATTGTTATTGTTAAGTTGATTCATGAATCAACAATAATAGATTAATTGCTCGAGTGAACAAAAAGTATAATTAATTATTAATTAAATTAAATTTACTGAATCCCAAAATTACCTTATGATTGTTATTGTTAGCTCTATGTGTACTGTCAAATAAATAAAAAACTTTGCATATTGGATTTCACGTCAGAGCTTGGTATATATAAAAATATAAATAAAAAAGTAAATTTTTGTTTGAATTTACTTTATTATTTATATTTGTAAAATAATGAGAAAAAAATGTTATTCTGGTTTTTTAAATAAAAAAATCTGGGAATATTTTTATCTTCCTTTATTTTAATTAACTAAATTGAAAAATCGGAGAACATTTTATATAGCTGTCTGACAGTACGATAGAGTAAGCAAAAAATATGGAGACAATTTTGTAATTAAAAATCTCGTAGTAACAAGTCCAATATCTATCCCCAGTTTAAAACCTCCCAATCTCACTGTTTTCAATAATCATCCAATCTCCTTCAGATTTATCGAGATGGGGCCCAAAAAAAAAAAGGAAGAAAAGTGAGTCTGCGCATGAGACATTCCTCTCGCATAAAAAGAGCATGAATTATGCAAACGAAGGAAACGTAACTCCACTTTACCATTTTTCAAAACTTTTCTCCCGTTTAACGACTCTTTATTTTAGAGCTTCCACAACGAATAATCCGTTTGGTAAAATCGAAGTTTAAATTCGAGACATCCTGCTACAGTTCAATCAACAGTTTTTTGCGTCCGGATAACAATAGTGCTAAAATATTTATTAACTGCAATTGCTCTTAGTTTCCGGTTCAAGCAACAACAAAAAAAAAAAACAAAAAAAAAGAGAAATTCCGAGAGCGAAAGAGACAGAGGGAGGAAGAGATCTTTCGGATACAGCAAGGGAAGAACGTGCTCAACTTTATGAAGATCGACCTTATCGAGAAAACGATCTATTTCCCGTGGAAATGATAAAACCGTGAAACTACGGGACAAACGTGTATTCGTATGTGCGCGCTCATCTTTGGAGTGTTATTAGGGAAGAGAGGACGATTATATCTCTCGCCATCAAAACGAACCCCGGACTGCACGCGCTCTTACATCGTTTACCGTAAAAAGCCAAATGGTTTCGGGCGCACGTTTGCATCGGCCACATTAAGCGTGCACTTAATGCTCCTGCCGGACTTCCGCGATTATTTTCTTTCCCTCTCCCCCCTTTCCTTTTTCCCTCTCCCCCCTTCCCTTTCTCTCTCTCTCTCTCTCTCAATGTTTCTCCATCACCTTACGCGTACTTCCAGCAGCCATTCGAGAGTTTCCTGGATTGCCATCGCGCTGAATTAGTAAGTAACGATTTCTGGCTCAACCGCGAATTTGTAAATCGAACTCATGCCAACATCCGTCAATCGAGAGATTTTTTTTTCTCTAATATTTTACAACCCGGTCCTCGGATTTCTTGGGTCGAAAAAATGCATTTTTTTTCATAAATCATATATACAACGTGGGTAGAAAATGTGTGATAAAGGATTTTTTGATATTCGAAGTGGTTCACAAGTTACGACCCGGAAGGGAGCAAGTATACGGCTGGTATGAACGCGCGAACTTTCAAACGCGTTTTTCTCGAAACACCATTTTTCGAAACGTTGACCACGATATTTCAAAAACTAATGCACCGATCTTGTTCAAGTTTATACAGTATTTTTAATATGTTATAAGCCAGCGATTGAACTAGGATCATCATGATTGCTTCGATAGTTTTTTTTCTACGAGCGAAAAACTTGAGAAAAAATCAATAAAAAATATAATTCAATTTTCAAAAGGGTATAAAAAATTCAATTTTTGTAATTTAGAATTCACTCTAGTTCAATCGGTAGTTTTAAATATGAAGATGAAAATGGCGTTTGATTTTTTTATTTTAGATAAGGAGAACAGCCGCAAGCTTGGTCACCGTCAAGTAAAATCAACGAACCCAAACAAACCCAAACAACCTATACGTCCCATAAAGAAGTATAGACCGGATAAATATTCTAGACGATTGCTAGTTTGCTTACACGCTACCGATTGGTCACTCGGAGCGCACACGACGAGCTGGCCTCACGGTAATTGATCGGCATCGCCGCAATTGCGTGCTGGCAAACGAGCCGACACACAGCGGTGGCGGTCGATCGCAGCGTGCCGCCGCTTCTGTATAAGCGAATTATCTGTACAAACACAAACGTGCACACCAACAAACCCGTAGAAATGATCGGATCTTGCTCTGATCTTTTCCACCAAGTATATGTGTACTGCCTTCATCAACCCATTCCCCCCCCCCCCCCCTTATCCTTCTCCTTCTTCTCGTCTCCCACCTTTACCTCCTTCACTCGTTCTTTGAAAGCCTTGGACGCGATATCGGTACTACTGTACGGGATACCGTGGACTTTGGTACACAAATCCATAATGGGTGGTGCGTAATTAACCGATTCGCCGAGAGTGTGGTGGTCGTTTTTGTTTTTTTTTTTGTTTTATTATTATTTTTTTCTTCGAGCTATTATATAAATATAAATAATAATATATAAATATATTAGATAAATATATATAAAAAAAAAAAATATATATATATTACCTATATATTAAAAATTATATATATTATTAGATATATATATTGTTATATACATTAATATATATAATATATGGTATATATTAAATTTTGTTTAATTCAAACAAACAAATAATATATATTATATATTGTTATTAACAGAAGATAAGCAGACAAAATTTAATATATATATTATATATTAACTTTTATGGATATATTTAAATTATGTATATAATTTAAATATTTGTATTAATTTTATTTTTTATTTTTTCGAATATTTATATTTATTAATGTTTATTAATATTATTTTTAATACATATATATTACTTTTAATATATAATATTTTTTCAATTGCGTTTGGGTTTCCGTTGATAATTATCATAATAATTATAAACGGATACTAATAAGTTTGAAGGGATCGATTGACTGCGATCATTTTTTTCATAGCAACGCTCGTGGACTGTATTTTGAAGGATAACCTTACTTCCAGAAGGAGAATCGATAAATATCGGTTAATTGCTAAATTTTTTACATAATTAATCAGTTTTTATATAATGGAGAATATTTTAAAATCAAATTAAAGTAATAGTATATGAGTTATATAACAATATATATTATATACCTACAAACTGAAAAATCATTATAAATTTATTATACCAAATCAGATTATTTATATAATATATAATAAATAATATTATAAAACACATTTTTTTCTCAGATAATTCAAAAATAAAAATATGAGCCTTTCTAATGGATATCCGATTATAACTAACATTTTTGAAAACAACGTTTTCGATCATGTTTTTTTTTGTCAAATGTATAATATAACTCAAACTCTTAAAACCCAAACAAACCCAAATAAAGTTTAACATCTTATTGCATTCGACACGTGAATAATAAAATCGTGAAGTTCGAAGGTTTTAGCAATATTTATATACATAGGTATATTGTATACATGTTTTTGAATTTGAAACAAAAGGATTCTACGATACGTCATCCCTGCAGGAAAAAGCTCCAGTTTGAATGAATTATAGCAGCCAATGTGCAACAAATAACATTGGGCTTTGATCGTCAATTCGTGAATAGGATGTACACACAGGACTTGTAAATATTTTTTGTAAAATTTTTTTCATTTATTTTTTAGTATTTAAAACGCCATTGAGAAGAATCATTGAGACACCCCAACACGGAACTCTCCATTGGGTCTTCTCGTGTGTTTATTCGTCCAACACGTATCCCCTCGAGGAGAAGAAATTTTACGAGGTTCGCGTGAGATTGAAACAATCGATTCTCCGCTCCGATTAGCTCGAGAGGAGCGAAAAGGATTTATAGCGTTTCGCTTCAACGAGCACGATAACAATGTTAGATCTCCGTTTATTGATATACGTAATGCAGACAACTATAAATGTTATTTACCACGAGTTACTCGATTCCAAGGGACTTCCTTTTTCATTTTTCTTTGGGCTCCAACTCAATTTTCGCGGGAGATTCTTTTTTTGTCATAAATTACTTTAATTAGTCACCACTAATGATATTTAGCGGGCGGAGGCTGAATTTTTTGATTATGAAACCCAAACAAACCCAAACAAAACCAAAAAAAAAAAGTCTAACAAAAACCAAAGAAACTCAAACAAAAACGAACCCAAACATACCCAAACGAACCCAAACAAAATCAAACAAACTCAAACGAGCCCCAACGACGCAAACAACCTCATAATTGTGGTTGTTTGAGTTTGTTCCGTTTTGTTTGCGTTTGTTTGGGTTTGTTTGGGTTTTTTTTTATTTTGTTTGGGTTTCTTTGGTTTTGTTTAGGTTTCTCTGGCTTTGTTTGGTTTTGTTTGGTTTTCCTTGGCTTTGTTTGGGTTTCTTTGGCTTTGTTTGGGTTTCTTCGGTTTTGTTTGGGTTTCTTTGGTTTTGTTTGAATTTAATTCGTCTTGTTTGGGTTTCTTTGGTTTTGTTTGGATTTAATTGGCTTTGTTTGGGTTTCTTTAATTTTGTTTGCGTTTCCTTGGCTTTGTATGGGTTTCTTTGGTTTTGTTTGGATTTAATTGGCTTTGTTTGGGTTTCTTTGGTTTTGTTTGGGTTTCTTTGATTTTGTTTGGATTTAATTGGTTTCGTTTGGGTTTCTTCGGTTTTGTTTGGATTTAATTGGATTTAATTGGCTTTGTTTGGTTTTGTTTGGGTTTCTTTGATTTTTTATTTAATCAGCTTTGTTTGGGTTTGTTTGGGTTTGTTTAGTTTTGTTAGGATTTGTTTCTGTACCATAATTATTTCCATAAATTATGAGGTTGTTTGGTTTTGTTTGGTAATATTCTGGAAGGCTGATTTCGTTAAAAAATTCGGCTGATTTCGAAGTTTAGGCCTCAAAGTATACGAAAATACCCTATTTTATTGCATTTTTCGACAAACTTCAAAACCTCATAACTTATGAAAATAATAAAAAAATGTCAGCCTCCGGCGGCTAAACACACTAGTGTTGATTAATTAAAGTAATTTAAAGCAACAAAAAAAAATCTCCGGCAAAAATTGTGTTAGAGCCCCACTTCTGCATAATTACCAGGTTTTGTTTGGGTTCCGATATTTTTCTCCATATATCCCCCGCACCTTTCCAAGTATAAATATAGACAAGGCGAATAAATAAAACGAGAGAGTAATGGCTCGGGTAATAATATCGTCAAGGAAATTGCTACCCGCATAGGAAAATCGTAATGGCGGTTACGAACGTTTTCCAAACGTTCGTACTCGTAGTTTGCCCATATAAAATTATATCGTCCGTCATAAAATCTGTTTACGCAATCTCCCACGTGTGGATGACAAGTTTTCTTCTTATAGTCTTCAGGATGTAGAAAGGAAAAAAAAAAAGAAAA
>JAPYZJ010003179.1:0-17746 GCA_030522765.1 Ophioninae sp. B BG-2022a | reverse complement strand
GGTACCAAATTCATTTAAATCACTCCAGTATTTAAGGAGCTATCCCGGATTGTGTGAAGGAGTTAGGAAAACATAAGGATAATGGAAAAATAATGAATGAAGAAAACAACAAAAATTAATTGAAAATATTTTATTTGGCCTTAAAATTAAGATTCAATATTTTGTGTTCCCTCCCCTCGCCCTAATAACTGCTCGAAGACGGTTCTTCATTGACCAAATTGAAACATATCTTTTTCCTTACTTCTTCACGTAATCCGGGATAACTTCTTAAATAATGGCGTGATTTTAATGCATTTGGTATCAATTTAAAGTTAACAGTTTAACCTTTCAAATGGTACCATTTTTATTATTCTTAACTAGATATTAAGTACTCAAGATCGCGCGGATCAATTCCAAGTAAGTGATTCCAAACTTTTGCTCGCGAGTGTACTTTTACATTTCTATTAAATTTTGTTGATTATCTCAAATTATCTTATGTATATCCATAATGGTTTCGACGGTTCCTCTTTCAACGGCATTTCTATTTTTCTATTTATCTCGTCTTTTTCTCCATCGCCCAATCATTTTTCGAGCTCCTTTACTATTACTTAAAAATTTTTTTTTTTATTTTCTCACACATCTTTCACTTCTTTTCCGGAGATCCTGCACTTATTATTACTATACTAACATTTATACAAATATTACAAGTTAAAAACCGTGAAATATTTCGAATTATGGTTTTTATCACATCGTCCCTGAAATGGTTTATAAATCCCTCCAAAAGTATCCGCTAGGTCTCGAACTCGAGAGCGCATGCGTTAAAGGAACCACAAGTTGTCTCCGAACCGATCGATAATCCGAAATTTTTGAAAAGTAAATTTTAGACTTTCCGATCGTCCCGATCGATCGAGTGCGTCTCGTGAACGAGTCGAAATGTTCAACCAGTAGTGCCCTCTTTTGCGGGGTGGCCGGAAACGCGTTGTTATCAGAATGGAGAATTGACGTTGAGCCTCGGGGTGGCGCTGTGACGTCCTCGCGACTCTGTGAAACACGCGAGGGTGGTCGGACTTTCAACGAGTAGTAACCTTCGAGGCACGGTCACCCTTGGCAATCGCGTGTGCTAACCCGGTAAAGCCAAAATGTTTTACCTTACGTGTTTATGCGCTCGTGAAATCACACGCAAACGCACGAGTACCTCTATTTGCACGAGTAGAAACTAAAAACTTCGTTCTGTGTGTGTGTGTGTGTGTGTGTATGCGTTTTCGTTTCATGTATACGAGAGAGTATTTCAAGGGTGTGTACAGAGCGGCGACAGGTGGTGTCTTTGACGCGAAGGGATGCTCGATACCCAAAAACGTTCAGCGATAGTACGTATCGACATGGGTAGCCAACGTGCATCAACAAAATCGTTCCTATTTCATTTTATTGACAAAACTTTAAAAAACCAAGTCAGAAACACGAAAACTACTAAAAAAAAATGTAATCAACAATATTTGAGGTATAGGTTGAAAGAAAGTGAAAATCGTTAATTTTATTTAATTACGTTGGACTGAGTCTCCTTCTAACTTCTTTAGGAACATTTAAAATCTGATATTTATGGTTAAAAAAAAATAAAAATTGAGTCGAGAAAAAAAAATGTTTCCTGGTTATTTTTGAGGAAAGAAAGTGAAAATTGGTAATTTTATTTAAATACATTGGACTGAGTCTCCTTCTAACTTCTTTAGGAACATTCAAAAGCTTATATTTATCGTTAAAAAAACAAAAATTGAGTCGAGAAAAAAAAATGTTTCCTGGCTATTTTTGAGGAAAGAAAGTGAAAATTGGTAATTTTATTTAAATACATTGGACTGAGTCTCCTTCTAACTTTTTTAGGAACATTCAAAATCTCATATTTATCGTTAAAAAAAATAAAAATTGAGTCGAGAAAAAAATGTTTCCTGACTATTTTCGAGGAAAGAAAGTGAACATTGTTAATTTTATTTAAATTCATTGGACTGAGTCTCCTCCTAACTTCTTTAGGAACCTTTAAAACCTCTTATTTATCGTTAAGAAAAAAAATAAAAATTGAGTCGAGAAAAAAAAATGTTTCCTGGCTATTTTTGAGGAAAGAAAGTGAAAATTGTTAATTTTATTTAAATACATTGGACTGAGTCTCCTTCTCACTTCTTTAGGAACATTTAAAACCTCTTATTTATCGTTAAAAAAAAATAAAAATTGACTCGAGAAAAAATTGTTTCCTGGCTATTTTCGAGAGAAGAAAGTGCACCGAGAATTTTATTGAATCGCGGCTGACGCGTCCACATAGGGTGATCGTCGATGTTGTGAGGGGCGGAAGGGACGAAGGGATCTCCCCTCGTATAACTGGCATGAATGTCCATGAGGGATTTATCGTCCTCCTACTGTACATCCCTACGCGATACATTTTTTTACCAAGCTAGTTTCGGCTTTGCCCGTTTTTGCTCATTGGTTTTTATGTTCGTTGTCTCGTAGGAGAATCATTTTGTATTTCATTGGTGATTATTTCGCGAAGTGAAAAAGCTCGGAAATAATTTTTATTTTTATTTTATTTCGTTTGGGATACATATCGTCGAAGATTGTTGGGTCGATACGGGAATAACTACACGGCTACGTTTGGCTGTTTGTTTTTTACAATCTTTTGTTTTTTTATTTTTATATCTGTTTGTTTTTTTTTAATCGGTTTTTTAACGCGACTGTTCGTATTGTTTTTTTCTTGTGAGAAACTTTATACGTTACTGACGTTGGCTGTTGATGAAATTACATTTTACGAATTGCATGGTGGGCATTCCATTTCCATTGTTTACGTTTTATATAATCACCTTTTTTACACACACATACACAAACGTCATAATTAATTTATATTAATTCAATGATAGCATTTTTATTGGATTATTTTTTGAATTAATTCAATGAGTTGTCGATTGATTTACTAAAAAAAAATTGTTTAATTTTCTCACAGAGAACTTCAATATCGCATTGTCTATTTTGCTTATTTATTGCAAGCTAAGCTTTTGTTATCGCAATCTTAAATTAACAATAGAAAAAACTTCAATCACTATGGTTAGATGAGAAAAAAAAACATGGTACTCGACACCGAAAAAAATACAACGTTGGTTCGCGAACTCCGGGAAAAAGTTGTTAATGATATTTTTTGTAAATGTATACACATTTGTTCGCCTTGTCAATACGGGAGATTTTGAAAAATAGTGTAATAAAGTAAAACGGAAAGTAAGACTATCGGGGCTCGGTCAATACGCGACGTGAGCTTGGCTGCGTTAATTGGGCTCTGACAATATTCCCTTGGCTTATAGCATTCTTCGTAATATCTATCGGCACTTTCATGTTAAAGCGACTACTCAATTTTTGAAATTTTTTCTTCACGGGCATGACTTTCGATTCCAAAATGAGAGAAAAATGCATTTTCAATTAAAATCACACGCACTATGCTTGCAAAACAATAAATGTGGCAAAATGAAAATTACATGTATTGACAAAAAAAGAAACGTTGCAAAGTGTAATCGCCACAGAAACAATGCGTAGCATACGTCTACATGGGAAAACTTTCGATATAGTGAAAAATAACCTAAATGAAAAAATAATACTGTAAGTTATTAAACATATTTATTTAGCAAATATATTCATTCGATGTATAGTAATAATACAAGGTTAATCAAAGAAAATATCACATTAATTGTTTATTTTATTCCAACAAACAACAGGATATTTTAACGAGTTTCACTTATTTTTTTATTGAAACACGTTATTGATTCGTTTGGGATTGTTGGGCCAACGACGTATTTCGATAAAAGATACATAAAAATTACACTTAAATAGAATTTTGAAAAAATGTTCGTTCAACTATTGTTACACATTGCTTTTAAATGTCCTATCTTTCATTAATTTTACATAAATCATTAGTTTTACATGAATAATTAATTATTTTGTTATTTAATCATGAAAACATCATTTTTATCAGTTCCCTACATCAGTTTCAGGATTTGATCTTGAATCTTTCCCTTGACTCGTTGAAAGGTAGTAAAAATATCGATATGCTATTATCAGTGACTTCTTGTAAAAATATCGATCTGTAATTATCAGTGACTTCCTGCAAAAATATCGATATGTAATAATCAGTGACTTCTCGTGAAAACGCGATATGTTATTATCAGTGACTATCATTTGACTCGTTGAAGGTAAAAGAAAATGTGTTATTATCAGTGTCTTTCACGAATTTATCAAATCCCTGTTTTCATCATATACCTGGAACCAATACAAACCGAAACCAATCGAATATTCACCAAATGCCCCCTCCCCCTCCAAATAAATTCCGATCAACAGGATTGTTAATTATTTTTTACGAATTATGAAGCTTAGCTCGAAAAATTCAAATTCTAAACGAATGGTTCCTCCACCATTTCGAGAATTTTTTTGGCCAGTCTTTTGACCACGCTACTTCCGTATCTCCGAAACAATCGTATTTTTAGCGAGTGTGAACTTCCGAGTTCGCTTTTACTTGAGTTGGAGGCTTTTATTTGGACGAGCCTCGAAGAACGTATACCAGCATTGGCGTCGATCCCTTCGTTGTGGAATGGCCACTATCCGTGGCAACCAAGTGACAAACGAGCGAAACATACCGCTGTAACGTTCGCAGCTCGAACAAAGTGAGAGCGTGTGGCAATTGCTATAGGCAGTACGAGGCAGGAACGTGGTCGTGAAAAAAAAAAAAAGAGAAGAAACGAGTACCCGGGATATCGTCATGGTTGGCGTTTTTCGTTGGCTGTACGAAGCATCCATTCGCCACTGACGGCAGTTCGCGGTCGACGTTGTCGTCGACGATATCTCCCGGTACAGTAATTGCAAAGCCAAAAGAAATTGTCGCGTGTAATCGGTCAGTCGGTCGGTATTTAGTGAAAGAAGATTCGCGATACGATGATGACTAAGAGTCGCTACGTTGACGACACTCCACTTGCCACTTTGCATCCTCGGTCGGACTTTGCAAATTTTTTACTCCGGAGCACGTGTGTAAGTGCGGTCCTTCGTTTCTCTTGTCCAACCGTCATTTTTCCAACTCAAGAACCCTTAAGAACATGACGAACATTGACATAACCTCACAATTTTTCGAAATCCGTTTTCTCAGGGTCAATGAAGTTTACAGCGAAAAATCGAGCATCGGTCTTTGTAGAATTCATAGAGACAGAAATAGATGCTTGATTTTTACGATAAAAATGTTTCGTCCTTGAGATATTGCGATTTAAAAATTTCGTCTATCTCTCTCGCACTCGTATGTCACGTGGTACGTCTTCGACATCTCCTTAAGATATCTCTTCTGCATACTCTCTTCTGATTTTTAATAAGAATTTTTGTGTACCTCAGAAATCAATTTCAAGCTATCTTACGATCAAAGTTATCAAAAACTCGAATTCCAATATTCAAAAATAGAAACAAGATTTTTTTTTGTAGAATTTGTAGAGGAAGAAATAGATGCTTGAATTTTTCGATAAAAATGTTTCGTCCTTGAAAAATTGCGATTTGAAAATTTCGACTATCTCGTACTCGTGTGTCACGTGGTACGTCTTCGACATGTCCTTAAGGGCAGGAATTAGGCTTTGATATTTTCCACGCAATTTAGAAAACTGTATCGCATCGCTGGAATTGAACGAAAGTTTTTACTTATTTCTCTTTTTTTTTTAACATCCGAAATCACGTTTTACAAATTGAAGTTTGGGTTTGTTTATTGAAGAAATGTTAGGACGATGTGGGATTTCCGAAACTCGGATTTACCGAAAACCGTTTGAGGAAATAAATAAATAAATTTTTATGCTTTTCAACTATGCTAAATTCAACATCGTGAATAGTCAACTATCAAGGTCAGAGCTTCGGATATTGGGATTGAATTTTTTCGGCGATCGACACTCGAGAACTGTTGGAACAATAATTTGCGAACGGTGGTAGTGGGATTTGGATTTTTCACAGTTGAAAATATTCCGCGAAAGCTGCATACTTGATGTCAGGTTTAATTTCGTTGAGTGAAGTTGATAATTCAATAAAACGTTTTTTATGATCGTGAGAAAAGTTCACCCTAGGAGCTTCAATTTGTGTGTTTCATTTCGTAACCATTACCGTACAATATAATAGCTCGTGTATTCAAAAATTTGCAAATTTATCGTCCTTACAATATTCAAGGTTTCATTTCTTCTTTATGATTGAACATCGACAAAATTCTTGCACTTCAAGTTGCATCATCTGGACACAACGAAAATTCATTTTCCAAAATCTATTGAATTCCTTTTAACAAAATTCATTCACATAAATCCTCAAAGTTTTTGACACACTTTTACTGAAATTATAAAAATATAGATGCGCGGGAATGATCGTAAGATGAAATAAAATTAAATTAAAAATTGAAAAAAAAACCAAAGTAAGAATGAATGAAAAAATAAAAAGAAGCAAGCAAAACAAAAAGAAAATGGTTTCGTCGGCGCTCAATGACGTAAACGTTAGGACGATTTTTAGTTCATGTTCTTCCTATTAACACTCACAGGACGAATTTTTTTTTATCGATAACGATAAATTTCCAAAAAATTCCCAAAAAAAAAAAAGAACGAAACCCACGAAGCTGTCTCACTTGTTTTTCGCCAACCTCCGACGCCCACTTCCCGCTGCCATGTGGCGAAAGTACTACACCCATTACCGTAAACTCTCACGAGAGAAGGATATCAATAATCGATTTGTTGGCCTAGATTCAAACGGCGCAACCTCGTTTCGTTTCACATAATGCGAATAGTTGATCGATTTACATGTGTGTGCGTTCATGTACGTGTACAAAAGTACCGACCACGTCGTTCGAGGTGCCCAACTATCACACGAATATAAATTGGGATAAATGGGATAGGGAATGAGTTGAAGGTTGTACGATCGAGGGTTCATGACTAGGGACTAGGGATAATCGAATGAGACTGCGAATAAGGTTAAGTTCTTCGTGTATATACCAGAGCTTTTCTAATCCCGGAATACTTACCGTGATAGACTTGGATACTCCTTTTTCCCCCAGCTCTCCACTTGTACTTCCTTGGTAATAAATAATTATTTATTTATTCGCAAAGAAAAATCTAATGATTAGCGTAAATAATAGATTAAAAGATGAGGGATGAATAACGAATTTTGTGAATAAATAAACCATTAAAATTTATTATTATTTTTAATTAATTTATTGTTTTTTTACTTTTTGATGTTCGATTACACTTTTATCTCTGTATTATTCAGCAGCAGTATAATTTCAATTTTTTTTTCAATTTTTCAATCACCCCTTTTCACCTTCTTTTTTTTATTTCAATTTTTTAATTTACAGTAAAATTTTAAATTATCGAAGTTTTAATTTTTTCTCTTTTTCGTAATGACAAAAATTGATAAATTTTGGAATGATTTCTTATCCGACCGAATGAATTTAAAATGTCGTGTGTCAACGTTCAGCTGGTCCCTCGTGACATTTCGGTCGATTTTACACTGAACATCGTGGCTCAAGTGTCGAACGACAGTTTGTTATTAAATTGGTGTCGTTACGAGATGGTGGTGGGCCTCGAGGCTTCCATTCGACGCTGTCGACGACGTACGTCGAAAACGAACACGCGCCGAGTCGTATCGCGTCGCGGACGCTCAATGTACACGATACTTAATTATGCATTGCTCTGTGAGAGTAATAATACAAGAACGTGTATTCCCTCTAGTCGGGTGGTTGAACACACATCGTCGGAACAGTAATGTCTCGAGCTTCGAAACGTCAAGACTTTTCGCAATTCCTCCTTTTCGTTTTATTTGCCATCAGTCGACTCGGAATTCTCGACTTTCTTTTGCTTCTGGCAATTTCACGTTTTCCATCACGAAAAAAAAGGATTTCCAGTGATAAGAAAAATGGACGTTTGGGGAATGAACGTGGACATATTTTTTTAAGCGATAGAGACAGTCGTTATTTTAGCACGTGGATATGTCCAAAAATATTCTCAATTTGACTTTTTTTGATAATCGAGCTTGTCTGTTTTTTCGATATACAGCAGAATCTCGAATAATCGAATTTTCGGTAATACAAAATTTTGGGCGCCTTTTTTGTAGCGTTCAGATTTAACTGTATAAATAGTGTGTATAAAAATTCAGATTTTTTTAAGTGATAGAGACAGTCGTTATTTTAACACGTGGATATGTCAAAAAATATTCTCAATTTGACTTTTTTTGATAATCGAGCTTGTCTGTTTTTTCGATATACAGAAGAATCTCGATTAATCGAATTTTCGGTAATCCAAAATTTTGGGCGCCTTTTTTGTAGCGTTCAGATTTAACTGTATAAATAGTGTGTATAAAAATTGAAACTTAAAAAATTTTTAATAGCTTTGTAATATAGGCGATTCAGTCTCGTTGGAGTAATAAAAAAAATTTTCGAAACTATTTGTAGTGTATAAATTGACTTTCCCGAAAATCCGAGATATATCTTCGAGCATACAAATTTATGATTATACGAACGAGTCTGACTCTAATTAGTTCGAAATAAGTCGAGGTTATATCGTATTAACTTTTTGCATTTTTTGCTTCCGGTCGGAAGTCGTTGAGTGTCGAGGACGCAAGGCATTCCTCAAGGCTCACTTTTTTCCACTACCCGTTCATAAAAAACCTATTAGCTAATACACATAACCCTTCGATGTATAATTTTTCGAAGTCTACGATGCAAACATAATTTTGTCAATTTTTAACGACGTGTAGAAGATCACGTGACACGTGAGTTCGAGATGAATAGCCGACATTTTTAAGCCGTAATGGTCACTTGGGGTCCAGTGGACCCCAGGCAAATTTTGCAGGAATATATCGTAGAAAGGTCAATTGAGAATCGAACTTGTGCTGTCATGTATTGTTGTCTGAACTTACTCCAACACTATTCAATCGGTGGCGATTGTCAAAATGGCATCATTTGTCTCGCAGGTAGCAAATAATGCTGTTCATGAAAATAATATTTTTTTCTTGAAAATATACTATTTCAAAAGTAACATAGCTCAGGTTTTTTTGCCATATGGTAAAAATCAAAATGTATATGAATTTTTCAATGAAAACTGGGATTTTTTGTTTTTTTTTCTGATTGTTTTTTCGCCGTATTAAAATTTTCAAACGAAAGAAAAAACGATTATATTATTTGGAAAACATATGAAATAAAATAATCGTGTATGATTTGCGTCAATAAATCAAGTAGAACGCAAATAGCAAAAAGTTTTCGGCGTGGGGTCCACTATACCCCATGTGACCATTACGTGCCCGTTACGAGTTAAACCGCTATTTCTCAAGGATAAAACATTTATATCGAAAAATAAAAGCACCAAGCTCTGCGTACACGAATTTAGATGCTCTATTTTTCATTGACAATTTTCAAAACGTAATCACCAAAAAAAAATACGGATTTTGAAAATTTGCGAGGTTATGTTGATATTCTAAATGTCCTTGACATGGACCAACGGGTAGAGGAACGGACGGGGAATCCCCGAATCGTCACGATCTCAAGGTCACCTACCGGTAAAAAAAACTCCAGAGGTCAACGACTTCTGATCTCATGCTCGCTCGCACTTTCGATACTCGCTGTTCGTACGAGACTTCGCATCGCTTTTGACGGTCCGTTTACTTATATTTTGCATATTGTATTCCGAGTCACGACACGCTTGAATGGGAAAGTCAGCTGACGTCCATAGGCAACTGTACTCTCGACTGATCTCAATGTTTGTGAAAGGAAAGTTATTACGTAACTCAAGCATCTTTGGAAAGCAACGAAAGTCTTTTTTTTCTTCAAATTTTCGGTAATCTGCACTTTTTTTTCCAAATTTTCCGTAATTTGCCATTTTTTCCAATTTTTCCGTAATTTGCAATTTTTTTTCAATTTTTCCGTAATCTGCAATTGTTTTTCCAAATTTTTCGTAATCTGCACTTTTTTCAAATTTTTCGTAATCTGCACATTCCAAATTTTTCGTAAATTTGCAATAGTGACAATTTTCAAAAAATTGGAATTCCATTTGAAAAAAAAATCGGATTTTCGATAATTATGAGATAAGAAATTGAAAAGAATTTTCATTGCATTCAAACGATGAAAAATTTAATCCCACGAGTTGCACCGATTCGTCAATTTCAACTGCACTGCTATTCCATTGGTACAACATTTGTCAAGCTCTCTTTTCGTATATTTCTGCGCAATTTTTTGTTTCACTTTCTTTCAACTCGAAAGATATTCAATCCTTGTCCCTGAAAGTTAGATAACAGATATCAAATATTACACGTCGGTAAATTTCCACCCGAGCTCTCCCATCCTTCCGTACGAGTCGACCACTCTCGCATTTTCATATGCGAACATCAGGCTGAGCAAACGAGTCTCTGATAAGATTGTGTAAATTATGATAACGAGCGATTTTTTTTTCCCGCCAAAATTCCCACCGGTTGATCGAGGCTCGCAAGGTTCCGTTCTAAACTTTCGACTGGTCGAAGCTTCCACTGAATCGTCTTCGTTTAAGGCCATGACGAACATCGACACTTCACAAATTTTCAAAATCCGTTTTCTCGGCGCCAATGAAGTTTACGGTGAAAAATCGAGCATCAGTCTTTGTAGAGTTCATAGAGTCAGAAATAGATGCTTGAATTTTACGATAAAAATGTTTCGTTCTTGAGAAATAGCGATTTGAAAATTTCGACTAGTGATACGTCTTCGACATGTCCTTAATAATCACCCTACGTCCACCACCTTGTACACATTTCGTGTCCCGTCGCGAATGCTTTTATTTCCAAGATTCCAAGCCGGTATGTACGCGCGCAACCAGGAAAACGTACACGATACGAAAGATATATACTGCAGCCCATAATATTTGTCCTACGCTATTGCCAGTCTCAAGATATGCACGATCGATATCCGACGAATAATGCCGGCTGTACGACGGTTTACATCGTACGAGAATTTTGATCGATCATTCCGTTGCCTCGTAGTACACTTTATTCGCAAAAGCACCACGAACGATTTAACCTATATAAATATATAGAACACGAAAAAACCGAAAACTAAATATTCATTTATGTGTTTACCTAAAAATGTATACTCAAATATATTTTATTTACAGATTGAAACATTATTTTCCGTTTTTTTAATATCGTTTTTTTTATATAAAAAATTTTAAAAAATATCGGAAATGGAAAGTAAAAAATTATAAGAAATTTTATTTTTATCGTGCACTTTATTCGCAAAAGCACCACGAACGATTTAACCTATATAAATATATAGAACACGAAAAAAACCGAAAACTAAATATTCATTTATGTGTTTACCTAAAAATGTATACTCGAATATATTTTATTTACAGATTGAAACATTATTTTCCGTTTTTGTAATATCGTTTTTTTGATAAAAGAAATGAAAAAAAAATATCGGAAATGGAAGGTAAAAAATTATAAGAAATTTTATTTGTATCGTGCACTTTATTAATCAAAACACGACAAACGATTTAACCTATATAAATATATAGAACGAGAAAAAACCGAAAACCGAATATTCATTTATGTGTTTACCTAAAAATGTATACGCAAATATATTTTATTTACAGATTGAAACATTATTTCTCGATTTTATTAATATCATTTTTTTTATAAAAGAATGGAAAAATTTCCAAAAATATTGGAAATGAAAAGTCAAAAATCAAAAAAGAATTTTATTTTTATGAAGGGAAGGAAACATTTTTTTAGATAATAAACCACATCCTTTTTTGCAAATTAGAGTCGTTATTGGCAATAAAAATGGAGTATTTGGAAATTATTGATCGTATATTTAATGTATTATATATAATGAACGTAAATTTGAAACAAAATATACAAGGCAATTCGACTTATTCCTTGGAAGGGGCCATTCCCGAAGCCATTTAAATCGAATTAAGGGCAATGAACTAGTAATCAAATTTCTGTATTTATTGAGTTATAGTAGTTTTATAATTTTTTAGAAATACTCTGCCTTGTCACAAAAAACAAATGATTTCGAAAAATCTCAAATCTGAATATTTATTTCATATTTTTTTTATTTCACAAATGATTAATGACAGTTGAAAAAAAAGCATGGCCAAAATTTGCATAACTTCAAAAATAAAAGGCCCGCCATTCAAAAACATCGATTTCTAAGATTATGCGAAGAAGAATTTTTTAGAACAAAGGAATATCAATTTTTGTCCTCATCTTGACGATCTACCAAACCAAATGCCATACGGTTTACGTATGGATGAATAATAGCGATTTTTCTATCTTTGTTCGCGGTCATTTCAGCTGTGTAAATGACTCTCGCAATTATTCACACGTGCAATACGATATAACAATGCAGGGGGGATATGCATATGCATGTTACTGTCCAATAGTAGCGCTACAGCACTACCATTAGATGGTAGTTTGCATAGTTGGAATATACCAAGTCTATAATTTCCCATTCTTTTTAATATTTTCTTTTTCCGCAAAATTCTTTTGGCAGAGTTGCGTTATTGTCGATAGGATTACGATCGGGCATAAAAAATAAATATTATACTTTTAGTGATTTAATAAGCCCCTCTAGAGTATTAAAAAATACATTTTTTTGGAATTCCGGACGAATTCGGGAATCGACTTTTGGATTCTATTCTATCGATTTTTGGAATTTTATTTTCAATAGAAAAAATTACGGAATTGTCAAGTGATGAACAAAACTTTCCATACAATATAAAGTTTATTATTTTTATTTTAAAGCTAAAAAAAAATTACGATGAATCGAGATAAAATGAACAAAGGAAGAAATTGTTGCAACTGTCCGAGTAAAAAGTTTAACATTCATTGACAATTGATGATACATTTTATACCCCACGAAAACTTCGATCGTCGCAATGAATATACTTCGTAATGACTCATTAATATTTATGAACTTTAACTGATTTTTGGCTAACATTCATGATGTTGGACAATTTTTTTTTATCATTATCAAGGTTTAAAGACAACTGGCTGATCTCCTGCGAGAATGGGCACAGCTAATGCACAAACGGATCCCGAGCACGTCAGCGACGAGGCGAATCCCAGTGGATCATCAATCGAGGCCTTTTTCGCCGAAACGGTGATCCTCATTACAGGTGCCACGGGTTTCCTCGGTAAAGCACTGCTCGAAAAACTCCTCAGATCGTGTCCAAGACTCGCCACTATATACATTCTACTCCGTCCCAAGAAGGGACAAACGGTGGAGCAACGCTTTCGAAATTTAATTGAAAATCAGGTAAGCATTTACGTTTACCTTAAAACGTCCGTAAGTCACGTTTCCAACCTTCAAAAAAGATTTTTTCATTCGCAGTTAATTGACCCTTTTTTTGCAAAAGCAATTCCACTCCTTAAGGGAAGTTCGGAAATAATATATTTCATTGAGATGCAGACGAGTGTCTCACACCTCAAATTGCAGACAATTTTTAAGGGCTTTCGAAAAATCCACGTTTTGGGTAAAACTTATTTAAATTTGGGTATCTTGAAGAATTTTGGCAATGGAAATGGAATTTCTTTGTTTTGGCAATTTCCGTATTTGGGAAAAGTTGAATAAAGAGGGAGACTGTGGACTTTCGAATTTTTGAAAAATACAGTTGATGTGCTTTCGAAGAATCCACGTTTTGGGTAAAACTCAGAGAAATTTGGGTATCTTGAGGAGTTTTTGCAACGGAAATGGAATTTCTTTGTTTTGGCAATTTCCGTATTTGGCAAAAGTTGAATAAAGAGGGAAATTATGGACTTTCGAATTTTTCAAAAATACAGTTGATGTGCTTTCGAAGAATCCACGTTTTGGGTAAAACTCATTCAAATTTGGGTATCTTGAAGAATTTTGGCAACGAAAATGGAATTTCTTTGTTTTGGCAATTTCCGTATTTGGCAAAAGTTGAATAAAGAGGGAAACTGTGGACTTTCGAATTTTTGAAAAATACAGTTGATGTGCTTTCGAAGAATCCACGTTTTGGGTAAAACGCATTCCAATTTGGGTATCTTGAAGAGTTTTGGCAATGGAAATGGAATTTCTTTGTTTTGGCAATTTCCGGATTTGGCAAAAGTTGAATAAAGAGGGAAACTGTGGACTTTCGAATTTTTGAAAAATACAGTTGATGTGCTTTCGAAGAATCCACGTTTTGGGTAAAACTCATCCAAATTTGGATATCTTGAAGAATTTTGGCAATGGAAATGGAATTTCTTTGTTTTGGCAATTTCCGAATTTTGGAAAAGTTGAATAAAGAGGGAAACTGTGGAGTTTTGAATTTTTTGGAAAATACAGTTGATGGGATTAAAGTATTGGTAGGTGTATCGTTGAGTGAAATGTTAGTCTAAAATGGGAGAATTGTGAATTGCTTATACTAAATGCAATGTATTCATTTTAAATTTCACCTAATCCATCACTCGATCTTTTCGATCTGCCTGAATCTTTCAATCGATCATTGTAATACATATCCATGAGAAAACTCAGCAAACTGATTTTTTCAAAACGCAAAAAAATCCACGATAATAAAAGTTTTCATTTTTTTAAATCAACGAAGTGTTTGAAAATGCAGCAAAAAAAATGTAGATCGAAATTTTCATTTATATTTAAATAACCATTTTTTCGATAATCAATGGACTCCAAGTTTTTTTGTCGTTTTAGGTTTTTGACAGGGTAAAATGGGAATTCCCGAATTTTTCAATCGATCATTGTAATACATATCCATGAGAAAATTCAGCAAACTGACTTTTTCAAAACGCAAAAAAATCCAAGATAATAAAAGTTTTCATTTTTAAAAATCGACGAAGTGTCTGAAAATGCAACAAAAAAAATGTATATCGAAATTTTCATTTATATTTAAATAACCATTTTTTCGATAATCAGTGGACTTCAAGTTTTTTTGTCGTTTTAGGTTTTTGACAGGGTAAAATGGGAATTTCCGGGTGCTCTCTCCAAAGTATACCCATTGAAAGGGGATGTCAGTCTGCCAGGTCTAGGTCTGAGTCAAAAGGACAGGAGAATGCTCATCGAGAGGGTGAACGTAGTTTTTCATGGTGCGGCTACGGTTCGTTTCGATGAGCCTCTAAAAGTTGCCGTCAATCTAAACACGAAGGGTACCAATACTATAGTGGAATTGTGTAGGAGTATGACGAATCTCATCAGCTTCATTCATATCAGCACGGCCTACAGCAACGCCGATCAGCGAGAAATCAAAGAAACTATTTATAGGTAATTCCAGTGAATATCGATCCATTTCCAATAATACGTTTATTCTATACCTGAAACCGGACTTCCAAGCATCATTTATATTCTGCACGATTTCCAACTAACCCCAACGATAAATACGTATCGACTGATGCAAATTAAGCGGTTTGGATTGGGCCTACTTTTGCCTGCTTTATCCCTTACTTTAACCTCCTGAGAACCACAACTTTTTTTTTCAGGAATTTAAATAAAAACTATCAGCATCGACTGGGTCACAAAATATTCTGAAAAAAAAAAATCTGTTCTGAAAAAATAGAAAAAAAAAACACTGTATTGCTAGTACAACGTAAATCTTTTATTATTGATATCTTAGTTTTTTGCAAGTTAAAACAAAATACCATTGTGCAATTAGGATAAATGCATCAAAACAAACAAAAGAATACCAAAATATTTACAAAGTACTTAGTTTTTTATTTTAAAAAATTCAAAAGAAACTCACCACGCGATTCTGGTACCGACGCCATCATCCATTTGAAATAAAAGATAATTAAAAAACTATGCCACTTCTTCAGCCAATCACAGCTCAGTATGGCGAACAGATACTTTGATTATCCAATTGAATAAAAAGTTTCAATAAATTTTAATAAATGGTGGTTTAGGATTTATTTCTTTCTATGTTGTAATACTACAAATTCACTGAGGAGGTTAACAGAGATCGATTGTTTTTTTTTTTCAGCACCAAAGTAAAACCCCAAACGATAATAGAAATGTGCGAGAATCTCGATGACGAGACTTTAGCCGTTATAGAAAAGCGCCTAATGGGAAATCATCCGAACACTTATACACTGACGAAGGGACTTGCCGAAAATTTAATTATGACCAAAGGAATCGGATTACCCATCGCCATTGTCCGACCGAGCATTGTTTGCGCCGCGTATCAGGAACCCTTTCCTGGCTGGGTTGACAACGTCTGCGGTGTCACGGGTAAACTATCAAAAGCTATTTTTTATTCATCTGTTTATCTATTATTTATCTACTTTATGTACTTTTTTACGAACAGTCGCTAGGAGTTTATTGGACGATAAAATTGCTAGATATTATTAATAAATAAATTTATCAAATTAATTAAACGATATGAAAGTAAATTGTAGAATATAAAGAACGAATTTGGTAAACAAGATTCGTGTCTGGAGAAGTTGATGGAATTATTGTTTTTTTTTTTAGATAAAAATATTTTTAAATTCGTTGCGACTGTAAACTACGAAAAATGCTATCTGTTTGGATTTTAAAAAATCGAAAAAAGTTGCCATTTTTCGTATTCCCTTGATTTATCTTTTTACCTCAATGAAAAAAAATATTACCTTAATTACTTTACCTTAATTTAAAAAATGTCATTTTTGATATTTTGAGAATCTTCAGTCTTTAAAGATATACAGAGATTCTGTGTGGAAAAAACCTTGATATTTCTAGGTTTTCAATATTCCAAAAATATCTTGCAAAAGATCTGTTGCAATGTAAGATTTTTGCAGTAATCATATCTTTACAGAAATGAAAATAGGATAACTGCAAAGATTTTTTTATTACGATGATATCAAATTATCCATCACGTGGACCAGTCAGTAAAAGTAATTAAAAATCTCCAGCATCTTTCTATCGAAAAAGCTTGTTTTTCACTTTTTTGTATACACTTCGAGGAAAAAGTTGTTAATTTTCAAAATGGTTCCTAAATTCATTTAAAAATGGATTTGTATCGGAAAAAGTGACGTTCGATGAACGGTTCCTTCCTGATGTAAGACTGGGGGTAATTTCAGGTATAATGATGGAAATCGGCCGGGGGACGATAAGAAGTATCGTTTGCAATGCCGATTTGGTGGTCGATGTTATACCGGTGGATTACGTTGTTGATACCTTGATATGCGCGTGCTGGCATAGCGCAATGAAACGAAACAACGCCATAACAGTTTACAACTGCACCAGCAGTAGTTTCAATCCAGTCAAGTGAGTTTCGAAATATAAAATTAGCAAATTACTTGCATTAGACCCTGGTTTTACAAATCGCGTCTTTTTAGCTTCAGAATTTGAAAAAAGAATGTATCAAGAAATATCAAGAAAAAAAATATCAAGAAAATATCAAGAAAAAAAATATCAAGAAAATATCATCAAGAAAATATCAAGAAAAAAAATATCAAGAAAATATCAAGAAAAAAAATATCAAGAAAATATCAAGAAAAAAAATATCAAGAAAATATCAAGAAAATATCAAGAAAAAAAATATCAAGAAAATATCAAGAAAAAAAATATCAAGAAAATATCAAGTAAAAAAATATCAAGAAAATATCAAGAAAAAAAACAGATAAATATACGATATATTCGTTGCACATTTTCAAAATCTGTATTATGGCATCTCGTTGGAGTATTGATATTTACGGTTTTTTGAATTCGTTTCGAATAAACGTCCGTATTTTCTTATCTATTAATATTATGTAATTTTTCATTTTCTCTAACCAGCATATTTTATACGTTTGTTTTCCGTAG
>JAPYZJ010003178.1:0-30115 GCA_030522765.1 Ophioninae sp. B BG-2022a | reverse complement strand
CGGGAAAAAGACGAAGAAGGAAAAAAAGCGACGAAGGGAATGAGGGAGGATGGGAAACAAAAAAAGGGGTAAAAAAAGAAACGGAGAAAAAAAAGACAGAGACAAAGGGTGGGAGGTTAAACAGAAGGACAAAACATGATATATCCCTGCTGTTGGAGTTAGCAGGTGGAAAAGAGGATCTCGCAGGGGTGTGAACGGATTGAATGAGGAAACCGGATGATGTACGCATGTAAAGGTTAGTTTGGAGACACTGGACGTGCCTGACTGGCCTGACCCTAAAATGAACGGTATATTTGAGTGAAAGCAATCTCCAATGTCCTTTAGAGTGTCATAGCTTGATGGTACTTTTGAGAACGTAGGAAATATCCATATATGTATATTTTCGATGTATATCAATATTGAACAATATATATATATATCAATATTGAACAATATATATATATATCAATATTGAACAATATATATATTTTTTTCTCCTTATATATTATCTTTTTTCTAGTTATATATCGGTACTTATATAATTTTTATTCTAGCTATATTTTATTAATTAATTTTATTCTAGTTGATTTTTTATTTTCTAGTTATATATTTAGGGAATCGGGTTTGAAGACACTCGACATCAAGAATTGTCCTGTAGAATCAATGATTTCAGTTTCTTAAAAAAATTCAAGTCGTCTTCAAACAATTCTTCCTCCTAATTAATTTCGAACAAAAATAAAAGCTTCGAAATATTATTTTCCCAGGTAAATACTTTCGAAAGCTAATTTTAAAGACTCGTAATTTAGAAAGCCATTTAGCTTCGGACGTCAATAAATCACTTGCAAAAAAAAAGTTTTAATCTTCGACAACATCCAGCTTGCTGTTAGCCAACATTACAAATCTTTATCTGCCTCGAAATATCCCTAACTCGATCCGTTCACATACCTGGATTATAAAGTATAATTTAAATAAAAAATTTTAATTTTTAATTTAATAATTAAACTTAAAATTAAAATTAAAAAAAATTATTTTAATATTCATCAACAAATGAAATCTTATTGATCATTGAATCGAACAATCAGCTTGATCAAACATTACCCAAATGCTCAAAATATCTCTTACTTCAACCAGGGGTATAAGGTGTGGAGAATGATAAAATGGACCATCCGACCGACAGAAATTTACATCCCCTCAGTGCGCAATCTGCGTGAGTGAATTGTGTCGTGTTGCCGTCCGGAGAATTAGATCCGGAAAATCCGCAATAATTACTCGACGGGTACCGAAGTATTTTCTTGTTTCTCTCTTTTATCCCCCCCTCCCTTTTGGCCTCCTTCCATCTTTCTCTTCCCCTCTGTGCCTTTTCTCGTATTTTCCATCCCTTATTTTCTGCCTCCAACCCCCTCTTTTGGACGCTTTTCACCCTCTCCCTTTTCAGCCCTTATTCACTTCGCGTCTCTTTTGAGCATCCTCTCTCTTCGTCCCTTTTCTCTTCCGCATCGCGGACACCCGACGCGGCGTAAAACACAAAAATAAATAATGGCCTCTCGGAGTCGTGCACTCTCGATTCTCCCCCCTCCCCCGTCCCCCCCTTTTCGCAACCCTCTCGTCCTACGCTCGTGGAAAAGATTCGGTGGGGACTGTGATCACGTGCTGGCGCTGAGGGACGGAAGGGGGCACGTAAATGTGACGGACATCTTTTTATTCGCAATTGATCTCTCCGCCAACGTTTTTTTCGCACCCCGTGCTGCATACCAATCGAGGACGTCCGTCTTCGTATTCTTTGTCTCGGAATCTTTTGTCGCTCCGATTACGATCGGAAAAGTGGTTTTGTCTCGACGAGCCAACTTTTTTATATTTGATTATTTTAATTTTTGGCACGTTGCGAAAAAAAAAGAGATTCTAGAGAAATATTTTTACATATATGTTAATTAATTGAAATAATACATTTTTAATCCGTTTTTCAATTAATTATTTCTTACTCTCTATTGTCATTTTTATTCGTAATTGGTTTTTAGTAAATGACAAAAAATAATTAATTATTCAATCATTGTACTTTCTTTAGAAATTGTTGAAATTTGTTTTTTCAGATTTGAAAATAAATATAGACAAATAATTAATCGTAGAATTTTGTTTGTTACTTTTTAGTGTATTTTTTTAGATATCGATACGATTTTCCTCGAAAATTATTATTCATTAATTCATTAATATATTATTTATTTCTGTTTAAACTTTTTTCTTAAAGATTTATAATTCATGTTCCTTTCAATTTCATCTTCACTTTTTATCGTCTATTTCTCTTTAAAAATATAATATGTTAATTAATTAATTTTTTTTTACAAGAATCGAATTTATTTGACTCGCGATTGTTCGTTTTCCTCGAGGGATAATTCGCGTTATGAGGCTGTTCGATTGTTCTTCGGTGGGCGAATGACTGAGTCGACGATTGCAAATCGATTTTGTACGAATCCTTTTTGCAGCAGGCCGCCGATGCAACGATTATTTTCTTTTCTATTTACTGTGCGAACAAGGCGAAAGGGACGGCGACGGGGAGGGGGGAGGGGGAGGGAACGAGAGGTTAGGAGGAGAGAGTTAATTTATCTCAAGGATAAAATGCGCGTCATTGTGGAGCGATCGTGGCACGATCTCTCACTGATGCGCGTAAAGTATCCGCGCTTGCATTGTAATAGCAATTGTGCAACGTGCGCGGTGCCTCGAACGTTTCATATTTTGTATTTGCATACGTAAATTTCTAGCTACTCGATTCATTGAAATACTTCTCTTTCGTGACCCCCGCATGTGTGGAAATTCTTTGATGATCGTCGACAAGAAACGAGGATTCATCGTTGCCTTTAACTGGAAATAAAAGTCCGCGATTTTCCCCGAGGTTTTCCCACGACGCATCCCGAACCCGCTCCGATAAAAAAAAAAACAATTAGGGGAAAATTGAACCACCATGCATGAATTCTACAATAAAGAAATCTTCGACAATTTTTTAAACGAGATTTATTAAAAATATAAATAGTTGGAAGAAATATTAAAAATAATACCTAATAATAACAATAAATAATAATACTTCAAAGAAATATTAAAAACAATAATAATTAAAAAATAATAATAGTTCAAAAAAATATTAAAAATAATAATAATTAAATATAATAATAGTTCAAAGAAATATTAAAAACAATAATTTAAAAGAATTAGATTTGTTATGAAATATTGATTTTACTCGAGAATTTATTATTAAAAGATTATTATTATTTCACATCGATATGGGTATTATTTTTTCCCCGAATTGATTTATTAATACCCGGGAGTGAAATTTTCTGAATGAGTTTTATAATTATTTTTTAAATTAATCCATCCCCTATTAGTTCATTAATTGAATTATTTTGCAATATTGTTTCATCTGTATGCAGTATTCATATTTTTCAACGTGAAATATCCATTCATTTTTTTAATTAACTTGCTAAATGGACATACAAATATATTCATTTTGTACGAATTGGATAAAAGATTAAAAAAAAATTCAAGAGAAATTGATAAGAAACAATATGAATATTGCAATTTTGTATTTAGTAGAATACTAATTTTCTCTCAGGTAAAGTTAAAAAAAATGTCCTACTTGCAGTTATTCTTAACAGTTAAATATTTGTATATAATATTTAAACAACAATAATGCATTATTGCTTTATGCAAACAAATATATATTTTTTCCTATAATAATTAAATAATTTTTATGAACAATATTTAAATAAAAATTTTCCAACAATAATATACTTTATTTCAATTAATAACATTTAAACAATAATATTGCATAATTGTAAGAGGCAAAAAAAATCATTTTTATTAAAAATACATAAAAATTGGTTTCCAAAAAAAGTTAATTTTTACCCCAACCCCTCAAAGATACTTCTATCAATAAAATCATTATTGAAATCAACTTTTTTTATGTCAAATCGCCTTTTTACCCACAAATTCGGTCGGAAAAAAAAGTCCAGAAAAGACTCGATCAGGCTTTCGAGATTTCACCAATGGGTCCAATTTCGCACCAAGTCTAGCTTGCACACTTGGTGCACTTTGGAAGATCGGTATTTGCGCGTCGACGAGGAGGACGACAATATCACGATGCAGTGTGCGGCGCATCGAAAGCGCCCTGTTCGCCTACCTGTTCGGATCCATCGCTACGTAATTACTTCACTCTTAATGCCTCATGATTTATGTGCTGCTCCCAAGCGAATTAGGTGAATCGTGAGAGCAATGCGAACCCACGCGCGCGGTGTTAAACGACCTATCGTGTGTAAACACGTAATATACTGTATTGCTGCCTGATCCGAATACATTTCCCAACTTAGGCAGAGCTTTCAAATTTTATCGGATGTACACCAACGATTAATCTGTTAACGAACAAAAATACAAATCGAGACGTCGTTCAAAATATTTGAAACGAAATAAAATTGGAGACGAAGTAAAACGAAAAATTAGAAACAAAACGAAATAGACAAAAATTAACGGAAAAAAAACAAAATTAACGAAATTAATGAAAGAAACGAAATAAACAAAAATTAACAAAAAAAAAACGAAAATTAACGAAATAAATGAAAGAAACGAAATAAACAAAAATTAATGAAGCAAACAAAAATTAACGAAACAAAAACAAAAATTAACGAAACAATCAAAAATTAACGAAAAAAAAACAAAAATTAACGAAACAAACAAAAATTAACGAAAAAAAACAAAAATTAACGAAAAAGAAACCAAAATCAACAAAACAAACAAAAATTAACGAAAAAAAAAACAAAAATTAACGAAACAAACAAACAATTAACGTAATAAACGAAAAATAAACGAAACGAAATAAACAAAAATTAACGAAATAAACGGAACGAAATAAAACATTAGAAACGTCGTTCCAAAATTTTGTCTGGAAATTTTTTACGAAACGAAACGAAATATAACGAAAAATTAGAAACGAAATGATCCCAAAAATTAGAAAAGAAATGAAAAATTACAAACGTCGTTTCAAAATATAATCTGGCAATTTTTTAATTACTCATCCTCAGCATCCCTCCAAAACTCTCACAAAAAATCAACACCAACGACCATCGATTAAAAAATAAAAAAATTAATTAACAAAAAAAAAACACATCGATCCTTTACGAAATAAATAAATCAGCCATTCCTGATATTAATTCTTCGCGTGTTCTTTGACCCAAACATACCCATGAGCGTGTATACTGGGAAACGATTGGCCTCAACCAGCAGTTAGCTTTATATCTCGTCACGTACGAGAACGACGGTTATCGATGATAATATTTTATAGAAAATTTACAACGGCGACAAGGTCTGTTAAACATTTAATGATGCTCCAAAACGATCGATCAGCTGTATCCACCGATGATGCGGTGTGGCTTGCGGCCCCCAAAGGGGAGCCCGATAATATCAATTCTCACCCCGATCTCGCTTTTCTCCACCCCTCAACCTTCCAATCAACCCTCACCACGACCGGTTGTCGTTTTCTGCATGTGTACGATGCACATAGTACAAGCCAACTATACCTCGATGGATTCTCGTAGCGGACTCGTGAAAGCTTATATATATATAAGCCCGTTTATATATATATAAGCCATTTTATATATATGTATAAGCCAGTTTGTATATATATAAGCCAGTTTATACATATATAAGTAAGTATATATATATATATATATATATATATATATATGTAAACTGCATCCACGCGCGTGGTGAATTCCCACCACGCTTGGCGATGCGTTAATGGCATCAAAGAGCTTACACGTAGAGTCACGTGATTCTCTTGCGGAAAATCTCCACTTATCCGCCACCACCGATAATGTGCAGGTCAATATACAGAGTGACGAGTACATATATGTGCATATTTACTTATGTATTTATATGTATATAGACACGTATATATCCATAATTCGATGATTGTCGTCAAAGTTGGTGAATATGCCAATTTTGGGCAAAGATATGGTTGATATATAACATTTGCTATATACCGTTTGCTTTTTGAATTTTTTTTTTCAGTTTCTACATTTTTGGGATCGTTTACATAGTGGATTTCTTGTAGTTTGATTTTTTATATTTATTTTCGGATTAATTGGTGATTCAATTGATACTTTTTGTTTTTAAATATTGATGTTGAAATACGAAAAATAAAGAATATTTTGTGGATATGGGTTTTCATTTTGTTGAGATCGTTATCTAGTGGATTTCTTGTATTTGGAATTTTTCATAATTTAATAATTTCATAATTCTATGATTATCGTCAAAGTTTGGGAATATGCCAATTTTGGGCAAACATATGGTTAATTATTTTTGCTAATCAATTTTCCAGTTTCCATATGTTTGCCATCGTTATACATAGTCGATTTCTTGTATTTTGAATTTTTTATATTTATTGCCGAATTAATTGGTGGTTTAATCGATATTCTCGTTACTTGAATATTAATGTCGAAATACGAAAAGAGGAATATTTTAGTGATATGGGTTTTCTTTTTTATTGGATATTATTATTATTATTATTATGTAAATAAAAAATAAAAAATTTAATTTATGCTTAGTGCATCTTAATATTGGATTTATAATTGGCCTTTCAAGTTGAGATGACATCAAACAATGTGGGAACACGAAGGCTAGATCGAAAGAGTATTTTCGAAGCAACTAAAAGCCTCTGATCACTTCTATAAAATCTCTGCACTTATGAGCAAACGAAATTATTAATCGTTTAATTATTCCTGTACATTTATCGCTTTCGTGATACTTTGGGAAAATCAAATATTCGCATTAGACTCGTGAAACGAACTTTTGTCCTTTCGGATCGTATATTTCTTCGATCTACTTTTGAACCGATGTTTTCTTCTTGACGCGAATTATATTAAATTAAACACTCATTTAATGTATAAAGATACAGGCAGACGAAAAAACAATTATCGATCGCTTATCAGCTTAAAGCAAAATCAAATAATGAAAAATCAATTTAAAAAAATGTTATTTAAAAAATGTTAAATCGTTTTTATTTTGTCGTTTCGGGATTTTTAAGATTTTTGAAAAAAATGGAACTTATATTCACGCCTCAAGATCTATGAAAATTTATTATGAACGTTGTTTTTCCTAATCACAACAATATGGTAAGAAAAAAATTATTTAATAAAATTAATTTTTCAATTTATTTTATCATTTTTGCAAGCATGTTACAAAAAGCTTCAAGGTCGTAAAATTATTTTTTATCGTGTCTCATCCGACCACCTTATTCAAGATTACAGAAAAAAATAAATAAATAAACAAATTTGTAATAAACCTCAACAAAATATATAAAAATTAAACTTTAACTCAATAATGAAGTAAAAAATGAGTTATTTTTTTCTCAAATGCACACTCAAGTCCACATTGATAAAAACGGGAAAAAATCGTATTTCAGTAACAACAATTGCTTTTGGAAAAATGTTTCGTTTTTTTTTTCGTGGGGCTCGCTGATGTGCACACGTGCATCAGAACTTCCAGTCTAGCATGAAGTGGCCCTTGATTGTTCGGTATGCGCATTATGGCTGTCCATATGGGAAATGGAATACAGAGGGAGAGAGAGAGAGAGAGATTCGATCGAATCGAGGGACGAAGGGACATTGGAACGCACGTACGTAGAATAACGGACCAGCGTGCATGCATATGTACACATATTAGGTACATATTGGAGATATCTTGACGTATGTAGACGAGAAGATCCGCATTTCGATCGCCGTTTCTCTCCACTTTGCGCTCCCTTCTTTCGACGTAGCCACCACTCCCAATACTGCCCGCGATCTGAAATGCATTCTATCCTTGTACATATATACATACATAGACATACCGATCACCCAGGTATCGTTTTCTTAAATTGCACTTACGACGGAAATCGATTAGCCAATTTTCTGTCGATATTATATTATAATAACTGCAATTCTATCGAGACTGTAAACTGTAGTGTTACTTGATAGCTTTGATCGAAGAAGACACACATTTTTTTGATATTTATTTTATGCTTTTTTTTATTAATTTTATAAAAAGTTTAACTCGTTATTAATTTTATTAAAGTAATACTCGTTCGGATTGAACTCGTTTTATCAAAAGTAGAACTCGTTATTAATTTTATAAAAAGTAATACTCGTTGGGATTTGTAAAGTTGTTTTGATAAAATTGTTTTCAGAAATATTGATTGCAAAAAATACATTGGTTATGTCCCCAATGTATCTTTTTACTAATATATCTTTCGCAATGTTATTGCAATTTTAGCCCATTAGTTTTAAAAAACTGATGGTTATTTTTTTAATTTGTTGATGTTTTTTCTCGTTGTAATTTTAGAAAAAAGAAGGCATTGGACATTTCAATTGTCATTAAAAATACGTTTTAAAAAAACTTGTTTCTATCCTCGATAGTTTTCGAAAAAATAAATAATTAAATCTTGCATTCAAAAGTACATTTCGAAAAAGATCACTTTTACATCGTCAGGTCTAAAAATAATATTTCTTATCAAATCTCTTCTGAAAACTCACACAACCCAAAACTGTATTAAAATAAAAATCCCAATCAAACAATAAAACCAAATGAAAAATTACTTCGTCATCATTTATTTGTTTATCGATTTGCCGGTCGTTATTTATAAAAATTGAAACAAAGAAAGAAAAAAACGAATGTTTTCACAAAGCGGATCATCGCCAAATTGCCAATTAAAAAAAACCATGTGCCCAGTAATAATTAACCTAATGAGGAAAGCTCATCAAGTAATTTACTCCATCCATTTCCGATCTTTTTTCCTCGATACAAAAAAAAATTATCATTATTATACCCTTTTTTTCAAGCCAATCCACAAAAAATCTGCAAATTAATGGACGACCGAGTGATCAACAATGAGTAACGTGATCAGGTATCGTGGAAGCTTGTCAGCCAATTAATCAGTCTCGCAATTTGATTTGTACTTTTATTGTAATACGGACATGATTTTTCATCGATGGAAGCTCGAAAAGCTCAACGAGTTTTGTAGCCTATCGTTCACCACACGCTCTCACCTAGACAATCGATATTTATGCGTGGACTTTTGCGATACCTCGTGCGTTTATAAATCGTCGTTGCTCGCGGGTTCGAGCTCAATCCTCGAGTTCCCGATCGAGTTTAAAAAAAATTTTTTTTTTTTATTCTTTTTTTTTTATTTATTTATTCTTTTATTTTTCTTTTCTTTATATTCTTTATTTCTTCTTTTTCTTTTCTGTCTTTCTATTCTTTATGCTTTTATTTTATTTTATTCTTATTCTTATTTTTTTATCCCGATTTTTTTAAAATATTCTTTTCGTTTTGTGGTTGTTGTTGTTTCGTTGCCTACAGGCAACGAAAAGTATATTCACCTGGCTGGATTTTCATGTTTACGAATAACTACTGCACCAAAGTGCATATATCAGAAGAAATGCAGGGGGGGGGGGGGTTGAAAGCACATGGGATGAGCGAATCGAGCGAAGGTTCGAAACGGAGAATTTATAATACGAAATAAAAAAAAAGCTCCGAGGCTCGACCTCAGCCGGATCGCAAAAGCTCCGGGAAAAAATGCGAGTAGTCGAGTGGGCGAAAGGGTTTGAACGCTAGATGGGCAAGGGGGGGGGGGAAGGGGTGAGGGGTTTTGATTTCGTAATTTTACTGGCAGGCATTCGCTGGGATTGTCGCCATTCCAATCGTTCGATTCAATATGGAAGGATATAGACCGTTTCGTAAAGGAGAATCGTATTGGCTGGTAAAGTATCGACGCTGCCTATAAATAGACGATCATCGAGCAAGATCTCGTTTTCTACGTCTTGTCTACTTTTTGTTTTTTGTTGGTGGAGCTCTAGAGGTGTTTCTGTTTCTGAGTATGGTAGCTTTATCAGGATTTGGATGGGTTTGGGTTTGGGTCAAGGTTTGTTTGGGTTTGGGTCAAGATTTGTTTGGGTTCGGGTCAAGATTTGTTTGGATTTGGGTCAAGCTTTGTTTGGGTTTGGGTCAAGCTTTGTTTGGGTTTGGGTCAAATTTCGTTGCGGCTTGGGTCTAGCTTCGCTTGGGCTTGGGTCAAGTTTCGTTTTGGTTTGGCTTTGGGTTTCTTGGAGAATGATGCTGGAAGGATTGAGAACACTTGTGTTTGGGTTTGTTTGCATTTTTTTTGGTTGGTTTGGGTTTAATATTGGTCAAAGTTCCTTTACACTTTTTATCAACTGATGAGTCACAACTACCCAAAAGTCAAAATTATCTTGTAAAATAATTTAAACACATATGGGGTTGATACAACAAAAGTAAAGTAGTTCTATATGAATTAATTCATAATAATGGTAATAATGATTAAATAAATATAATTAAAAAAAAAGAGACGCTCTAAAAAGAAAGTTATCATAAACATAAAGACAATAATGATAAAAACTAAATAAAATAATAAACACTAAACACAATAAAATAATCAATAACAAACAACGAAATAACAATAATACTAATGATGATAATTATCACTGAAAAAAGCAAAGAAATTTATGCTCGAAAACCTACATAAAAAAAGTACTTGTATAAATAGAGATAAATCGAAAGAAAGACAGAAAGACCTACGCGAGGAAAGGGAATCAGGGGGTTGACGACGAACCCTCTCCGCTTGCATTCCTAATCGGTCGTTTCTTCCTCTCCTTTGCTCCGTTCGGTTCGTTGCTGAGGGGTCTTCCGAAGCTTTCGCTTCTTCATCCAATGCAATATCGGTGAAGCAACTTTGCATAGTTATATAAATTAAGGTCTCTTCTCGTTGCGAAGCTGACGGTAAATACCAAGACCAAGTCTTGCTGTTTCATCTGGTCCCCCCCCTCCCTCGGAGTTGCCGATTCGTCCTTGTTGATATCATGAAGATCCTGGGCTGGAAACGACGATCGAAAATATATCTATACACTTCATTGAGGAGAAGAGAAAGGGCTGGGTCAGGGAAGGGAACGTGTTCGAATCGTTACGATCAGAAACTAGTACCGCAAGCACGAGGACGGACAAATGCCTTCGACTCTATGGTCGTCCTTCAGGAATCTCGGGAGTTTCGTCGTTCCCGCAAAATCCTTCTCTCTGCGTCTCTAATTGGTGCATTCAACTTCGGGTCCTCGTTGACGTCTATATCGAAACCCTCGAGGTCCTTGGTTTCGTCCACCGTCCACGTCGGTTTCGGGACCCCGATCGGTACACGATGTAGCGAGCAATGCGTCACGAAAATTCCAATGGTGTCAAGATACCCGCGTTTGACTATTGGTCACTTTGAAGACGCTTCGTTTTGAGGACCGTACCTGGTCTAGCTAGGTAATAGCTACAGCCAAAAATGGACTTACAATGTCGGTTGTGTTGATTGAAGGTTTGATTGTGTGAAGATCGTATCAGAATTGTATTGGGTTTGTTTAGGTTTGAGTAGTGTTTGGGTTTGTTTGGGTTTGTTTGGGTTTGTTTGGGAAAGGGACTTCCAATGTTGGTTATGTTGATTGGTGAAGGATTTATCGTATGGACATTGATGAACATTGTATTGGATGTGTTAGGGTTTGTTTGGGGTTGGGTAATGTATGGAAAAATGTGGAAAAAATCGATGGTCCAACTTTGAAATTCTCCCAAAAATCGAAAAGTCGTCGGATTTTAATAATTAATAGAGCGTTTTGAAGAGAAAATTATAATGAAGAGATTGAGCACAGAGTGGAGTGCCAATTCGTAAAGGATAAAAAGTTATCGATGATTGAGTGAAAAAACTTTTTTTGCCCTAAAATCCAAAAAAATATTTGGATTTTTAATATTTTTCTTGATGGTCTATATTAAGGTTATTTAATACGCTGAGCTCGAATCTACCATTCATTTTCCCCAAAACCCAAAATTTTCATGAAAAAATCGTAAACTTCTAAAAACACGATTTTTTCATAAAATTTTGCGTTTTGGGCAAAATTAATGGTAGATTCGTGCTCAAGGGATCAAATTACATACAAATAGAAGATTAAAAACAATATTAAAAATCCAAATTTTTTTTGGATTTTAGGGCGAAAAAAGTTTTTTCACTCAATTATCGGTAACTTTTTTTCCTTTAGGATTTGGCACTCCACTCTGTGCTCAATCTCTTCGTTATGATTTTCTCTTAAAAATGCTTTTTTAATTATTGAAATCCGATGATTTTTCGATTTTTGGCAGAATTTCAAAGTTGGACCATCGATTTTTACCAATTTTTCCATACATACCCCTTTGCCTCTTTTTTGGCCATTTTTCATGTGAACTTTCCGGGAAAACTATTCGAGATATCGATACGAATCCAACGCCACTATTTAAGTCAGGCAAAAACCTTTTCCAAACCCACCAAAGGAATTCCCATAGCTAATAAAAACCTCCCCCGACGACCCATTGAAATTTCGGGATTTTCAAGTTTCCGGAAAAGTGGCCGGGAAAGTCGAAAAATATTATTTTCCGTTTTTAAACTTTTAAAAGAGTCTATTTAATCGGAAATTTTCCGCTGATTACGAATATGCTGGAGTTTTTGCCGAAAGTGCAAAAATAGGCTGGGAAAATGCTAAAAAACTTTCTAGAATATTTTTTCGCTATTTTTACCTAGAAATGTCGAGTTCAATGCAAATTAAATTGTGGATTTGTCTTCAATGTATAAAAATCCATCGACCTGCCGCTGCGATATGACACTAAACGTCTATAATAATTATTTCTCAGCTCATCCCGCTCAACGAGCTCGCCTGATTGGCTGCCTATAAAAATGAATAAAAATTAAGGGGTTGATCCAGGAACCATAAATGCTAGTACTAATCAACTTAGAACTTCAAGTCCAACTGCCCATCTCACGTATGACATTCTTACGTGGTACACCCTGTATTTTCATCCCCAACTTTACACTAACCGTTCACATATAAACCAACTGACTTTATTCACGAACCATGGAAAGTGGAGCTTCCAAAAGGACTCGGCAAACGATCCTCCAGGTGTACGTCGTTCAGTAAAAGTCAACGATTTTTCATTGCCTAGTCTTTCTCACTATTAAAAAACACACAATGATCCAACCCCATCCCGAATGATCCCCAGCTTTTTTTCTTCCCTTCATCCAGAGCTTGCCGTCATTATCAAGCATCAGATCAGGGCATTTTGATTGTTCTACGGATTGTTCGAACCCGAGCCTCCCTCCTCAGGGGATGAAAATCTTTTCGTCTTTCCCTCGTTTTTTTCCATCGACGATTAAACACGACGAGCTACATCCTCCTGAACGTATTTTTTTTTCTTCTTTTTTTTTCTTCTTTTTTTCATCTTTTTTTTTCTTCTTTTTTTTCATCTTTTTTTTTCTTCTTTTTTTTCTTCTTTTTTTCATCTCTTTTCTTCGCTCATCCTTTCTTCGGCTGCCCGAGACCAGATTCGATGAGAAACAAGCGAGAGGGACGAACAATCGTTTCTGTCCTTCAGCTATGGTTTTTAACGCGAGCCTCGCGGGGATTTCCGGTACGCGTTTCCCTTTTCCTCGACCCTCGCACCAGGCCAGGATCAGCGAGGGCGAGAGTGGTGGGGTCGTACGTCTGGATATATCGAGCACCAATCACTACGCATAATCCTCGTCCTCATTACCGTCACAAATCCAAGGGAAATGGGAGAAATGACTTTCTATGTGGATACACGAGCGGAAATATGATTTCGAGGACATTCGAGGTGCATCACCGATCTCATGCTCGTCGATGGTTCTTTTCATGGTTTTCAATAAAGGCGATATATTAATATGGAAATATTGATATATCGTTAATGATGAATATATTTGCTTATTAATAAATATATTATTTATGTGAATATATATATATTGATATAAGAGCTATATTGAATATAATTAATATAATATATGAATGATAGTGAATATATGTATATTAATATAATAATAAGTATAGTAATATATTTGCGTATATTTTATTTATTTTATAAACAAGAGAGTTAGATTTAATATATTAATTATGTATGTACTACTAAATATATTATAATAATTATCAATATTAATATATTAATATCTATATGAATTCTTTTATTGTTCAGGATTAGAATACTCATTCCTTAATGTTGCTCGAAGTAATAAAATTTACTTAAATATTGAATGTTCTATTTTTTGCGAAACCATTAGTTCGAGGCGAGTGGACGTGGAAGTGCTCCATGTAATACATTTCGACATTTTTTATTAGCTAATGTTTTCATAAACCTAAAATAGTGATTCAAGTTAGTACAATAACAAATCGAAATCTACGTTAATTTTCGTGAAAATCGTAAAATGTGTCTTGTGAAGTTAATTTTTAGGTTAAAGTTTGTTTAAAATTCTCTAATGCACCTCTCCATAATATATAGTACCAAAATGCATTTCGGAAACGTTTTAGGGTCCAACGAATGTTATGAAAAATTCTTGGAAAAAAAAATTGTTTTTGAAAAAATAAGTAAATAATCCAAAAATAAATAAATAACCCAACCAAATCCAAACAAATAAAGAACACTCCAGTTTTTCAAAACTGGACTAGATATGAACTCCAGTGTCCTCGTAATAACCTTTAGTGTCAGGAAATTTTTGCTTCAAGCTTGCTCCGATTTTTCAACAAATTCGATGTCTGGCCTCAAAATTACCGAAGGTCCTCAAAATTACCGAGTGTCCTCAAAATTACCGAATGTCCTCAAAGTCACCGTTGCATGGTTATGGCGGGTGGAAAATATCTTTAATCGCGGATTACGCGTGGGTGTTTGTGATAGTCAAGGCGAGAGGGAGAAAAGCTCCGCGCCATGCGCGTTCATTACGAGGAGTATATACGGAAGCATTGTTTGCACAATGAGAGAAGGGTGACCGAGGACGCCGATGACGAGCCTGTACATACTCCCCTTAATGCGTGCGCGTTCTCTCTCTCTCTCTCTCTCTCTTTCCGGCCTCGCGTAATCGCTCCCACGCGACGCATATACGGTCGTCTCGTCGCGACGTGCTTGACGCGAGCCTCGACATTCTTTCTTGCTGCATAGCATCACCGGATCACCCTCCGTGTCTCCGCATGTACCCAGCTTCCCTAGCCTCGGGCATCTTCCAAATCCTCCCCGAAGACCGACTCATCGACGTAACACTTGCCGAACTCAAATATCTAACGGAAAGTTATGTCCATTTTTCGAATAAAACTAAATCCGAATTTTTCTTACAGTCAATAAACTTTAGTAAATTTATTTATTTTATTAAAAATTTTTTTATTATATTTATTTATTTATTTTAATTATATTATTTAATTTATTCATAATATAATTATCATCATTTTTAATTATTTTTTTCCAGCACAAGGGCAATTTCTATATCACATTTTTGAAAAATCTATCAGCTTTGATTTCGAAAAATTTTCCGAGAAATTTCATTGAAAACTATGGAAAAATATCGAGGAATAAAAAAATGAATAAATGTCAAATTTTTTTAAGCTTTTGAATTAATCGATCGTAGGTAATTAATGGATCGATTACATACTTAATAAATTCGCTGAAAATTGATACTTCGAATTAATAAATTTACTTTTCGGCTAAACTTATATTCAATTATTTCTAAACAGACGATAACCGTACTTTTCGTTCGAAATTAAAAAACCATGATTATAGATTAAAATAATGAAAGAAATAAACATATTCAAACGATCGACTTCCTTCAACGATCAAAGTGAAATGTCAAAAGATAATTTTTCTTTTTTTTTTGTTTATTTCGTTTTTGTCAACACTATAATTTTTTGAATTATCCCAGTTATAAGAACGAGCAATAAGTTATTAATAGAATTGTTGATTATTGATAAAGTATTCAAATGAAAAATAAAAAAATATATAAATAAATTATAAATACGTTATTGAGAAATTGAGTTATGAGTTAAAAAAAAAAATATATATATATGCAGACAGAAAATTATTATTTAGCCAACACTGATAAGGCGGAGTTTAATTAACGGTCTTGGGTAATAAGTGACGTTTGTAATTGGAACACGTGCGCGGAAGTGTTCGCGGATATTCGCAGGATCGACATAAGCATAAAACCGACCGCGATCGGGCCACACACGCTGATAGTTATCGAAATCGGCACGACTCTCGAAGTTGGCATGCTTTTCTATAATACGTCTATTACCACGAGGTAGGTACGTAATTCGCGAGATTTTAGTGTCTCACCGCAAACGGCACAGTTGCGCAAACATCGGCTGCAAAACAGTCCCAATAATGGCAACGTATCGTTTCATTCCCTCTTTGACTGGTAAGTGTCTCGAGTAGATACCTTTTTTCAGATCGTGTTTGGAAACCGACCCAACAATATCACCCACCATGGCAAATTTTATTCTTCATTCGTACGAGCTACAGTTGAGTCCCAATTCCCTATAGTTTCAATTCTGTATCACGAATTTCCATTTTTTCGAAAAACATAACCTCAAAATGTAAAAACGACGGAAACCAAACAAACCCAAACAATAATTGTTCCGTGAAATTGAAAGCAATGGAATTGTCAATTAAATTGTGGATACCAGCTAAAAATTGAATATTTAAAAAATCAATTCGGTAGAACATTGATTTTCTACCTTTTCAATTATTTTCCATTTTTTTTTAATCGTTAAGTTGAATGCAAAAATGTTTCGCCGAATTATATCCGAATATACGAAAAAATCAAAAATTAGATCCACCTAAGTCTTTTCAGAGTCAAGTGATAACTATTTAATATTAATTATTATATTCCATAATAACAATAACAATATAATAAATAATATTAACAATAATTGTACAATTTGCGTTTAGCAGTGAAAAAAAAATAGTTACATTTTTTATTTTATACTAAATATCGGAACTGTCTGATATCTGAAATCCGAATATGGGAAAACCTATCAGTACTTTGTTTAAAAGGGTATCAAGTGGCTTTAAAATATAATAAACAATGGCGACTATTGTTGACCAATATTACACCCATTGTTACTCATATTTTAAAATTTCTCGATATCCTTTCAACCACACTACTAATAAATAAATAACAATAAAAATAAATATAAAATCAAAAATATACAAAAATTAATAATAATCTAAAAAAAATTATCTAAATAGAAAAACAATTTTTAAAAAACTACCAAATCAATCCCTAATAATAATCTTCAATGTCCAAACTCTCATCATTTTTGGGACCCAAAAAAAAAACCTTTAAAATATGGTTTTCAGCTCGACCCCTTCCACCAGTGTTTCCCTAAAATGGTAAAAAATCGGGGTCCCACTGTACCATCCTTTTTTTCTGGAGAAATCAGGGTGGAAGTGGAGACGATTTCTTTTCGCGATACAGAGGCTTCGATAAATGATATGGCATTCATTTCCATGAGTTACGTGGCGAGATAAAGACAGAAGTGGGGAGGGGGGGGGGGAGATAAAGACAGAAGTGGGGAGGGGGGGGGGGGAGGGAGATCGCATGGAAGGAGAAATTCAGCAGTCGAGATCCGGCAGTTCCCGGAGTGTGTAACAATCAAGCAGCGTAATTATGAATGCGGTTGCTCATGAATAATTGCAAATATGGGATAGAGAGGGGGAGGGGGAGGGGGGAGGGGAAGAGAAGAGAAACGGGAAAGAGAGAGTACACGTGTTCGTCTCCATCCATACGCCTTCTTTGATATTCTCCTCTCGACTGTTCCCATCATTTGGAAGTGTCGATCGCTGCACGCTATTAACGTGAATCAGTAAACTAGAGAAAAATAATTATTCGAGTTACTGCACGACACTCACGTGTCGTCGCATCCTGCGATGTGGAAATTTCCTCCGATTCCCTCTCCCTCTCTCTCCACCTCTTTATTTTACTTCGTTTTTTTTTTTCTACAATTTTTTCATTGTATTGTTTGATTTCGTTTTATTATTTGGTATTTATTATAATTTTGTTGGAATATTTTTTTTAACTCTCATTTTTCTTTGCCTCAAAGTCCGGTGGGATATAATAAATTATATCAATCAATCAATCAATATCTCTTTCTCCATCTTATTTTACGTGATACTTATTTTCCTGGTTTTTTGGGAATTTCAGTTTGGCAATGAATTTTAACAATTTTTCAGTAAATGTCGAGGCATAATTTAAGGATTTTTTACAAAAGCTTTTCGTTTTTACGACAGGATTGCAGTTGCACTTTTTTAGTGTACTTGGGAGACCGAAAATCGTAGAAAAACATGATTTTAAAAAACACATAAATTTCGACGATATAATATATAATAAATAATGAAATGTTTAAATATATATTTATTATATTATAATAATTATTGATTAAAATAATTATAAAAAATTATATACCCTTTTTGATAATCATAAAAAAATCATCAATACGATAAAAAAAATCCTCAAATTTACAACGATCGAAAAATCTACGAAAGCGAGGATGTCCCAAAAACGAATGAGCTGATATGAGCCTTGCAGGTAACTGTCAGACCAATTTTTAGCCAGCTCCAAAAAAGGCGATTTCTCTCAATATCTTTCGAAAAAAATAGTGGACATACTCGAAGATACGTAGAACAAACTCCACCCAATGGAAGTCCCATTTAATGAATAGGATGTTGGAAAAAAATGTTTGAACTTCAGCTTTGTTCGAGCTCAAGTCTGGTAGTCTGGACATATCCTCCATCCTTACTTTCGTCCGTTTCGATTCCTTCCCACCTTTCTTCTTTTCGCGAAATCACCCAATGCTTTTTTTGTTGCTCGATCGTAGGATCACTCGGAGGATTTACACGGTGATACGAAAGAAGTGGGTCGGGTTTTTTGCGCGATTGTAAAATGACGCGTGAATAATGCAAGCCTGGCTACGTACAAAAGAAAGGAGAAAAAGAAAGCACAAATTGGTTTTCCCTTCGGCTCTGCGGACCAAAAAAGGATCGTATCTAATGGACCCAACTGGCTCAACTGATCGATCCTCTCCTCGAAGCAAATGCTGCTCCTGTCACGAATAATCCACAGTTCCTAACGAAGGACACTCGTAGAGGCGAGTCAAGTCGAGTATAGAAATAACCAATGAACATTTATGACGGTGCTTCGGGCTTTCCGCGGTTGCTTGTACGTATCCACACATACAGGGTGTCCCTAAACGTTTTACTATCAAAGAAAATGTCCTGTTTATTTTTTTTTCAGACTTACGAATGTCTTTACCGGCGCCGATTCGAGAAAACGTTCTTAAATGGAAGTAAAAGATGCATCGAGTGACATATGGGTGCGAGAAAAATAGTCGTCATTTTTAAAACGCCTTTTCTCGAGGTATTATCATTTTTTTCGTAAAATTGAAGTATTTATCTCTTTGCTTATAAATTCTGCGGAGACTGATGCTCGATTTTTTATCAAAAACTTAACCACGGATGAAAAAAGTTATTTTGAAAATTCACGAAGTGAATTTACGAAAATTTTCGAAATTTTCGCGGTTAAGTTTCCGATTTTCTAGTTTTTCTTGAGTTTTACTTTTTTTTTTAAGGTTTGCAATTTTGATAAGGGTCTATTCCGGAAAACGTGTTTAAAGTGAAATAAAAGATGCATCATGTGACATGTGGCTGCGAGGCAGATAGTCCAAATTTTTGAAACGCCATTTCTTGAGGATCAAACAATTTTCTCGTAAAATTAAAATATCAATTTCTTCGTTTATTAATACTGCAGACACTGACGCTTGATTTTTTATTAAAAACTTAACAGCTGATAAGAAAATGGATTTCGAAAATTTGCGAGGTTATATCGACCATATGCTAAATGTATTACTGGATAGACCGTGTGCTCAAAATCATCCCAATATAGAAGAATCATGAATTTACATGTAATATTTACTTATATACCTAATTTAATAATATAATCTTAATATTAAAATAAGTTAACTCTCAGAACTGTTAATTTTTTATTTTCCACTTTAAATAGTAATTGAAGTGAAATTTAATTATATTGGCTCGACTGAGATGTATATCGATTCAAAAACTCGATATGAATGAAGATTTCGAATTATTGATGAATAATCGTTGACACAAATCTTCCCCTATTTTATGAATGTAATTTAATACGTTTAAAACTACAAAATTATTCAACGAAAAAATCTAAAATAATTCTGTATTATAATGCCATCAAAACCCATCATTCCTCAAAATTTCCAAGAATTTTGGGACCTCAATTATCTCAAAGTGCTTTGAAAAAATCCTAAACTAAAAACCCATTCCTTTACTCCAAAAAACTCAAAATAATTTCACAAAATACTTTTTCTGAAGCAAATATAAAAAAATGTATAAAACATCAAATTATTTTCACTGAAAAATCCTCAAAAATTTTTTTTCAATTACACTTTCACGACTTTAAATTCTTTTTATGATATTCGATATCATTTTTATTTTCGTACCTTAACCACCTATCTAAAAAAAAAAAACAAATGTCCGTGTACTTATTTTTGAAGAAGCAACATGGCCGACTGTCCCACTTTTTTTTTCACTCTTTCCCATCCGGGACACCTCGTACATATAGACATCCATGTGGAACGTGCAAAGCCCGAAATGGGCGTGCGCATAATTTATTCCGTGTCCTGATTAATCCGCAGGATCGATAATCGTTCGCTTTTGCTTGTGCACTTGGGATATCGTTTGTGGCCACCGCGCGCGTTTCCCACGTTTCTGATATCGCCCCTTATCTAAGAGATAGTGTTGCCGCTCGATGTTGGTGGACGGGCGTACGCGAGGAAGAAACGGGCAACGAAGGGGGGGGGATATCGCGAGTTTTCGATTTGCGTGAGAAAATAAAATCGACTAACAGCTAATGTGTAATTGCATGGATGTATTTATAGGAAGCTTGGAAGCAAACAAGAGGCAATCATTAATTCCAATTACGATTGTCCAAATAAATATTATTATTATTCCTAATAAGATAGGAGTAGACTGATTTTGATTATTATTGAAAACAAGGCTGGTTATTTTTATATTACATTATTACGCACGATAATCGTTATTTATAATTATATTATTATGGGTCGTAATAATAATAAGAATGAGAATAATTACAGTCAATAGATTTGAATTAGTTCAGTAACGAAAAATGAATTTAATCCAAATTAGTGAAATTGATAATTCAATCAATCAATTTTAATTTGGGTTAAGATTATCATTTTTAAATATCATTTTTAATTATCATTTTTTAATTAAGTCTTTTTCGACCATTTTTTTTACTGGTTAAATAGGAAAAGATTTATTTATGTTTCAATAAAAATTGTATAAAATATAATTCACGAAAAAGAGTAACATCGAAATAAGAATGAATGAAAAATTGTGATTCAATCATTTATATTAATTAATCATACATACATTGGTAGAAAATTAATTATTCAGTCAATAAAATCTGATAATAATTATAGCAAAAAAAACAATAACAATGAAAAAAAATTGACGACAAAAATTTAAAAAAAATAATAATAATCGACGCCCTTGATAATGAGGAAGATTATTATTATTGTTTTCACCCTTAAAAAAAAATGGCAACATTACGATTGCAAAGATTACAAGAGGCGTCGATCCCGCGCGGATACAGGGTGAATACATCAACGAGAGTCCCATCCGTGCATACACTCATTGGGAAATGCATCCTATCCGAGTACATCCGCGGATACAAGCCCAACGGCAAGCGCACACAGTAACAACGCGGACAATAATGAACGGCCGCCACACTCTATCGCGATGCAATCTGCGCATACTTAACGGCGGAAACTGCATATTCATGTGCTCCGCGCACAAACGAGATGGTCGTGCAAAACGAGGAAGGGCGCCGAGGGGGTAGTTTCAGCCGGCCGCGATTAACGCTTTTTTTCAATTTCCATTTCTTTTCATATTTCGGTATTTTACACTTTTCTCCTTTAAGGGGTCGTTCACGACACCGTGCCAAAAATCAGACATTATCAGAATTAATAAAAATCAGTAAAAAATGCTTAATCAATTTCTCATTAAATTTAGTAAACCGAATAATTAATATATTCATTTTTTATTAATAAAAAATGATTCAATTAATGAAATTATTAAAAATGAAAGAAAATTAATAACTAGCAATAGTCATTGATGTTCTTTCATTTTTTTTCAATATTTTTCTTTTTCGTCAATAACATCTTATTAACATTTTTGTTTAAACAAAATTTCTTTTTCTTCATGTTCATTTAGAAAACTGAATAATTAATATATTCATTTTTTATTAATAAAAATGATTTAATCAATGAAATTAATAAAAATGAAAGAAAATTAATAACTAGCAATAGCCATTGATGTTCTTTCATTTTTATTTCAATATTTTTCTTTTTCGTAAATAACATCTTATTAACATTTTTGTTCAAACAAAATTTTTTTTACTTCATGTTCAGACCGTACAAAAAGCAGAGTTGAAACAAAAACTTTACCAATTTACCAATTTTGTATTTCTTCATTGAATTATTAATTTATAGTTTATTGATTGTTAGCGATTGTTTAGTTTATCGATTTATTTAATTTATTTGTTAAATTCATTTTTATTTGATTTATATTTTTTAGATTGGGCTTTTCTTTAACTACTTTAAGCTCGCGATCGGATGGATTTGAAAATCCATTAATCAAACTTATCAACGAAGTTCTCGAATGCCAAAAGAACAATGATGGGAAAGCCAATAAAGTGGTCAAAGGTGGAGGGTTAAATATCAATGATTTGGGTGTAAGACGTACCCAAACAAACCCAAACAAACCCAAACAAACCTAAACAAACGAACCCAAACAAACGCAAACAAACCCAAACAAACCCAAACAAACCCAAACAAACAAACCCAAACAAACCCAAACGAACGCAAACAAACCCAAACAAACTCAAGAAAAATCTTTGCTGACTGATCGATTATTATAAACGTCACCCCCCCCCCCCCTTCTTCTCCTCGCCACCTCATACCAAAATTTTATTTTTGGCCTTGATGCGTCACAATGTACACGTATGTGCCAAAAATCGCGATGAGGTTAAATCCGACGAGTGACTTTCTCCTCCGAAGGAGCTTTCGCGGATGTTTTCTCTGTCCATGTCGCGAACTCGCGTGTGCATCGAAAAGCTTTTAGCGCGTATGAGCACCGCCCAAGAAATGCTACCGGATATACCGTACCCGGATTAGCAATCTGAAAATATTATTTCGAACGGGTGGGTCGTTTCGGCTGTTGAGATTCTTGCCCTTCTCCCCCCCCCCCCACCCCTCCTCCGCGCTGTCATTTTTCTCTCTTTGTTTCTCTTTCTTTTTTCTATTTCCTCTTTCCCTTTTTGTCTCCATCTCCCTCTCTCTCTTTCTCTCTTTAGATGTCCATCTAACCCATCCAGAAAACCGAGTGCATCGGCGCTTAACTCAGCCACTCTACTTTCTGAAAATCCTTCTTTGGGGACAAATGAATAAAAAAAAAAGGACAAATGGGAAAGATTGATTGATTGAAAAAATACGAAAAAACAGAGCACGATATTACATTGAAATAATAATTATAATAATTAATTTATATTGATTATTAATTAATTAATTTAAAAAGATAAATCATTAATTTATTAATTTTAAAAGATAAATAATCAATTGATTAATTTTAAAAGATGAATTATCAATTTATTAATTTATTACGATTAATTATTAATTATTTACTTAAGATTAAGAAAGAGAGACAGAGAGTCTCAGCTTTGGGTATGAGAGTGGGAAAAAAGCGTAGGTGTACTTTACAAAAATTTGATTGAAAGTATTGGCAAAGAGGCTAAATCGCCTAAAATATAATTGTCTTTCAAAAAATACTGCAAAACTAAAAAATCACGTACCCGATCATTTGTACTTTTTTCGTTAACCACTAAATTCGGTCTATTTTTTTCAACTTTTCCTAAACTTCTCAATACTTTGAATATCAAAAATACAACTCGAGTCCTTTATCTCCTACTATATCCATTTTTTTTACACCACTATTTTTATCACAAAGATCCACCAAAATTTTTCATCCCCTCTACTAACCACCCTTATCCACCCTTCACATCATTTTCCACCCCTGCACCCCTACAATCCTCGGGTCATTTTCACCAGCATATACCCCTCGACCCAAGACACCCCAAACCCAAACGAGGCCTTTCCTCTCCACTTTTCAATTTTTCTTCAGAGCTAGAATTCTCCGGAAGTCCAGTTTAAAAATTCGACCTTTTTAAAAATTCCACCCCCCCCCCCCATCTACCCCTCGTCCCTCCAGTTGATACCGAGCTTTTCTCGGGTTCATGAGTCATCGGGGGCGTCCGCCAGTTTTATAGTCCGTTGTGATGGTGGCCAGGGGGGTTGGTGGGTTTGGGGTTGGGACGTCGGCCAGTTAAGGGGAGGGGGGGGCTTCGGCATTGGTCGTCGAGGGTTATATACGCCGCGGGTTCTCTCGTCGACGATAATTGTCTGTGCACACCGAACTCATTGACCTCGGTAGTATTGATTTTTTGTTCGAGACACCCTACTCGTCCGAGGGGGCCTTGCATTAAAATCGATCCCCCCCTCCCCCCTCCCCCACTCTTTCCATTACGCCTACGCAACGTAATAGCAACGTACAGCACGTAAAACACCCCCCCCCCCTTTCTGCCCTTGCACGTATATAAATTCGAGTACACAAGCTGCCCGTTTTCGTATCGTCCTCTTAAGGGGGTTGGGAAAGCTTCGAGGGTGTCGCAGAGAGATTGGGGGTAAAGGGGGTCGATAAGCGTAACACGATACGAGGAGAGCTCATTACAGCTCTAATTCGAAAGTTTCACGATCTCGAATGTGGATCTCTCTGGAAGCTGTCCTTTGCTTCCTGGTGGAAGAGGGGATAGTGGGAGGGGGAATGGACATTTTAAAGAAATTCGAGGACATTCGTTATTGGAGGTGAATGGCCCTGTTGTTATGGACAATTTTATGCAACGAGATGTTTGAAATTATTGAGTGAAAATTATTTAATTAAGGGTTAAACATTATTTAATTAAGGGCTACTTTAATTTAGGGTTCTGAAGATAGATTGATAAATTTCTTCAGGCGAACGATTGGAAATGCTTGTAGAGAGAAATTAGATTGTTTTTTTGGTGATTAATTGTGGGAGTAGTGGAGTTTAATTATGTTGATGTATCAGAGGGAAAACAAGAAAAAAACAAGAAGGTGGAAAATAAAAAATGTTTGTAACGATAGTGTCTATTTTTTGTATTCCTTAATCACGTTGAATAGATGTTGGATTAAATTCGATTTTTTTAATGATAAATTTGGTCGAGTAGTACAAATTTTCAAAACGCCTTTTTTCACAATTTTCACCTCATTAAATTTTTCCAGATTTTTTAAATTCATTTTTTATAAATCGAAAAATTGAGTGGGTAAAAAATGTAAAGTATTTGTAAAAATAATCCGGAGGTAAAAATTGGCAATCGAGTGGGAACTACCGGAAGTCTCGATAGGTTAGGATAGATAGATGTAACGGCTTCGAAATATACGGTTTAGTGATTTTTTTAAATTTCTCTTTCTATTTTTGAATGGACTTGAAACGTGGGATCGTGCGGCGTTTCTTTTTGTCTCTCGTATTCCAGGCTTGCCGTAACCCTCCCTATGCATCTCGCTCAACCCTTCCTGCTCCACTGCTAATCAACGTCCTGCCCCCTTAATATCTATATACGTGATGTTCATGTATATTTTACGTTCTTCGTTGGCTCTCTCTCAGACTTCGAGTTGAAATTCTCTCTCTCTCTCTCTCTCTCTTTTTCTCTCTTTCCCCCTCTCTTTCGTGGCCCCTCGAACTCCCCACCAATTTATACCACTTCCAATCCGATAAAACAAAGAAAAAAAGTGAACAAGCTGCAAGCTTTTTTGGCATTTTTGGGCACCCCAACTTTGCACCCCTGAAAGCTTCGTTGGTCTCGTTTTTTTACATTGTTAAAGTAGGTCCTACCAGCTGTACCTTTCGAGCCCTGCCAAGGGTGAGTGTTCGCACTCAAAGCTAAAAATTTGTCTCGAACTCGCGAAATATAAAATGTAAATCGAGAATTTAATGGGGTGAGTAATACACGAGAGGGGGTGGAAAGGTGTGCCGATAAATGCAGGATAAAGGGGTCAGAGTGAGAGAGGAAAAATGGTAGGGTGACGAGGCAACTGAGCTGAAAGATATAGAATATTCGGGAGGTTCTCTTTTTTTTTGCAATAATTCCTGTTTTTCAAATTGTTTATAATTATTTTTCTTTATTTTTTGGTATGCTGTTGCATTATATTTTTATTTTTATTTATTGGAAAATAATCATTATTTTCTACGAATAAATATCCATTTATTTATAGTAACGATAAAACTAATTATTTAATTAATTAATTCAAATGAATTATAGAGGATTTAATTCTGTTTAATTTATAAATAATAATAATAATATATTTTGGAGCTGAAATATTTTTTATTCAGCTCGACCATACTTTCTGAAACTTTTTGATTTTTTTTTCACTTCTTACGACAAAATCAACAACTTCCGACATTTTTCACATTTTTCTACCCACATAAACTCTCTTCCTCCTTCTATTGGAGATTCCATCATTGATTTCTTTTTCCAGAGTTACTCGAATATTTTTACCTTTAATGTTTTTGTTATTGAAAAATTATTTTTATCCACTTTCTATTAAAAATATTATTCAACTATTCATGGAGCTTGCTGAAAATATAAGCTCACTTCTGGAAGCCGTCAAGTTGCAAATAAAAATTTACAGGAACAGAGATTTAATAAAAATAAAATTCAACACATCGGAGTACAGTCTGTACGACAAGAGCGTGTACGACAAAACTCAAGAAATGTTGGGGCAAGGTCATTGAAATAAAATGCACACAAACTGTATGATATAACCCATGATGCTATATTATCAGTAAGCAGTTCAGTCGCCGCCACAATTAATAATAGTCCGGCATCTTCGAGACTCACTAATTGCATCTTTACCAGTCGTTTCACACTCCGCTGGATTGCTCTATTGATGTGGCTGCGCCAAGCAGAGTGATATGTCAAAATCCAACCAAAAATAATTTTTCACCGAAAAAATAAAGTTTTCCAAATCACAGCCTAAACTTTCCTCCCCCAATCGTGTCTAACAATCTCAAGGGAAAATTTACCCGTACACGCTTTTACCAAACAGACGAAAAAAAACCAAAAAAAATTGTGTTTCCATAATTTTTCATGGCAATGTATATACATGTCTCAAGTGCTAACGTCTGAACGAGTTTTCGCCAGAAATGGACATCTGTACATGCACATGTGTTTGTGTGCATGTATGTATAGATGGTAATATTTTTTTACATTTCAACAAATTCGAACTCGTGATAGAAAAAATTATGTTTTTCTTTGTTTTTGAATCCATACGAACTATCTGGTACTTCAATCTCACCAATATCTTCTTCATGTTTTATTGTTTTGATAAAACAATGTAGACAGTTCCTAGAACTGTTGATAATAATAATGTCCTAATAAAAGAACAATGTAGACAGTTTCATATATATATATATATATATATGGAAATCGAGGTTTCACATGATACGGTAACTTAAGCTTATAAACGCTTCCTCTCCCAGCCCCGCTTCGCTGCTGTGACCACTATTAGGGGTGGACTACACTTGCATATCGTAGATACTAGGGGTGGCGATTTTTAGACAGGATGAAGGGGCGAGAAAGACAGAAAGAAACGGCGAGAAAAAGGGAGTCATCAACCCAAATAAACCACAATATTTCCATTAAATTATTTTTACCTGATTTTGGCAATTTTCAACTTTTTCGTAAGGGTAGTTTTTCGACGGTTGTGAAGATGAGAAAAAAATGCAAATGCATATGGGTTCTGATGTATAATAACAAATTTTCGATGAATATTTAATTTTAATATTAAATATTAATTTAAATATATATATATATATAGTTTATATGTATATATATAGTCGTAAGATCGACGACGGTTGATGGGCGGTTGGGGTGCGGCTCCAACAGTCTCTGAAGTTAAACAGCGCTACGCCCAACTCATACTAGGAGTGGCGACCGATTTCTTGATTCTTTCTAGAAGATTTACGAAATATGAGGAATGTGTATCGAAGGACTTCAATCATCGTTCAATCTGGACGTTCTCAGCTATTTTTCCATTATCAATTTTTTTTACAAATTTTCCATCAGTTTTTTTATCAGTTTATCGATATTTTTACCACAGATCGATATTTGTAAGTGAACGTTTTAACATGTGCATTTCGATGTTAGTATACATGGGATACGAAGTTGCAGAAGGAGGGGGATGAAAAGAGAGTGCGAGGAAGGGAGTGAGAGAATAGAGAGAGAAAGAGAGAGAGAGAGAGAGAGAGAGGGAGATGATGATGATGATGATGATTGTATATTTTTGCCTTGGTCAGGACCATTAGGCAAGATAAAAAATACATTTTAACAATTAAAATTTTAACAATATAATAGATAGTATTAATGGTAAGCTAACAAGTTTTCAGGCTTCCCTCTGCCATTTAGTTGAGTAAATGAGATAATATTTGTAATAATAATGATAATAATAATAATAATGACAATAACAATGATAATAAAAATAAAAATAATAATACAAAGATAAAGATAAACCCCTTAATAACTAGATCCGTCGTATTCAAACAGGTGAGCCCAGAGCTTGGCCTTGAAAGTTAAAAGACTCGCTGACGACTTAACGACTCGCTAACGACCTGTCGGAAGGGAGTGCCAAAAATATTTTGCTTCTAAACAAAAAGACTTTCTGTACGTCGCGTTTCGATGAGGAGGAATTTGGAAAGTGTCGATTGATTGATTGATAAATTTATTATGCCCGAGAAACCTATTCGGGCAAAATAGAAAGAAGCCAAAAATTTGAAACACAATAAATACAGAATATAAAATGAATACATATGACACAGAATATAAAAAAAGCAGAGAAACCAGAAAGAACCGGACTTAAAACTAATATAAATTAGTTTTAAGGGATTGATTTGATTCGATTTGATAATATTTAATATGCCCTAGCTAGCTATGGGGCAAAAAAGAGAATACGATAACACGGTGAGAATACAAAGAAAAAAACGAAAATTAAAAAAAAAGCGTGTACAAAGAGAGCACTTAATACAAACTTTAAGCTAAGAGTACCAAAAATATGATATATATAATAATAATCACTTCAATAATAACCATAATAATATGGGAGAGAGAGAGAGAGAGAGAGAGAGAGAGAGAGAGAGAGAGAGAGAGAGAGAGAGAGAGAGAGAGAGAGAGAGAGAGAGAGAGAGAGAGACAGAGAGAGAAACATAGAAAGGGAGAGAGAGAGAAATACAGGAAGAGAGAGAGAGAGAGAAACACAGAAAGAGAGAAAGAGAGAGAGAGAGAGAGAGTCGCGTATCAACGTAAACGCAGGCACGGAAATTCAGCCGGACAGAAACGCACGGGGATGAAAGAGGAATCGGCGGGTGAGCAGCGAGGGTGGCGATAGATAGACCATGCACAGAGAAATTCCAGTAGAAAAAGTGAACGAACAGGCGAGAGATCGAACGAGAACCGATGCACGAGAGAGAAAGAGAGAGAGAGAGAGAGAGAGAGAGAGAAAGAGAGAGAAAGAGAGAAAGAGAAAGAGAAAGAGAGAGAGAAAGAGAAAGAGAAAGAGAGAGAGAAAGAGAAAGAGAGAGAGAGAGAGAGAGAGAAAGATCGAAGAGCGTTCGAACGAATGAACGACCGGACGAACTAACAGGTTCAGGACCGGTTCTAGATCGCCGTTGGTCGTCATCCCCCCTCCCCCTGGCCCTCATATAAATCAGCTATGCTTATCGGTCTTTCATCGTCCGGAGCGCCGAGCGAGAGGATCCGCGAGAGGGAAGAAAGAGCTTCGGTTGTGACGGCGATGCTGATGGTGGTGGTAGCATCCAGCAGGGCGGAGGTGAATTCATTCCATTCTCCCTCTAAATACGATTTTTTTTTTCCACCCTTCCATCTGCAACCGACTGTGTGTTTCAATCGCACACACACACACACACACACGTGCACCGATACAAGCCCCACGCGTATGTACACACTAAGCGAAAACCTATTTCGATTAAAATGGCGCTATCCGGAATCGCCGTTTTTTTTTTTCCCTCTTTTTTTTTTTTTTTTTTT
>JAPYZJ010003177.1:0-33109 GCA_030522765.1 Ophioninae sp. B BG-2022a | reverse complement strand
TGCCACATGCCGGTCTAACTCGATGTTTTCTATGATTTGATCGGTATTCGTCGTCACAGGTCTTCCGCCGGCTGGCTTATCCATGGTGTCGTTTTCACCAGCTCTGAATCGTCGAAACCATTCCTCCGCGGTTCGAAGTGATAGAGTACCATCCCCTAAAACACCATTAATCTCACGGAACGTTTCTCTAGCGGATTTGCCTTTGACGAAGGAAAACTTAAATACTTAAAATAGCGCGAATTTCGGCGTTAGTGAACTCCATATTTACACGTCTATAACTGTTGAACGCAATATCCAAACTAATCATGCATAGCGTCTAATGTATAGTATTGCCAGATACGAGCTCGGTAGCGCTTTGTACACAGCCGCGAAATTCAAAAGACAAAAAGGCGGAAGGGAGATATTTGACAACCTAATATTTGTCAACATTCAGAATTAATATTTATCATAAACATAATTTCAGATCGACAATATTATTATTGTAAATGATTGCATGTAGGTATTATAGTTTTAACTTTACTAACATTTGCAACATTTATAATAATAATAATAATAATAATAATAATCGTGAAATGTGAACATTTTTAATGTTAATAAATATAATAAATGTTGTGAAAATTAACTACGAACGTTGAAATATTTATGAAAATGTATTGTTCTCCATAATGTTCGTAGTAAATATTTATAATAAATGTTTATAATAAATATATCGTTAAAAATCTTCATAAAAAATATAATTTTATATAAAGCATATAGAGATAAAATATCTTCATAAAAAAATATATCTGGTGGAGGTGATCGGAGTATTCGAGTAGCCCCGATGTGATCGACTCTGAAGCGTCTCGAGAAAACGAAGGAGAGAGAGGGAGGGAGACCACCTCGGAAGATATCTCTTCACCGTCTCGCCCAGTGTCTATAATTACGTGTATTGCGATAGGACGCGAGAACGACATCGAAGAACACGTCATTACTATATACGACAGGGATTCAGGGCTCCTAATAGCTGAGGATCAAAGAGAGAGAAAGAAGGAGGGCAGAACGTAAAAGAGAGAGAGAGAGCGGAAAGAAATGATTTCTTATTACGTTTCGAAATGTTCTTCACTAATGACTAGCCAACTGATGTTTTCATACAAGTGGGATAACGTCTGGGACTTAGATTTAACATTGTCAGGTATAACTAGGTAGTACTGATTATTGTTCAAATGAGCGCTAAGCTCGTACGTCACTCGTTTTTACAAGCCCGTCACGATCCCGATCGTGAGCCTTTTCGACTTCCAATCACGAAACGGGTTAATTGGATGGATTTGTAATCGGGACATCAGCTCGATGTCGATGCTAGTATGGGGAAACGACAATTGGAATGCAATGAATTTAAGAGTTCTTTTCTTCTTCGGACGATAGACAGAGGACAAAACGAACATTTTTCGTAGAATTCGATAAGAGAATCTTAATATCGCAAAAAATCTTGAATCTTAAAAAAATAGAAGATGGCATTCGAAATATACCTTAATCACCGGAAATTCGGAAAACGTGGTAGAATCACAAAGAAAACGAGGCGAAGCCCACGAAAACACGATTCAAACCTGATTTATCGGTCAAATAAGATGTAGAAAAAGCGGATTTCGAAAAAAGGCAAATCGCCTCAAATTCCAAAGATGTGGAACAATCTCGGAGAAATCGAGGGTGAAACCCACGAAAACAAAATTACAACGAATTTTCATTTATCAGTGATCAAATATTATATATTCCCCAAAAAATATAAAAAACTGTATTCCAAAAAAACGAAATTTTTTGGAATACAGTTTTGTATGTAAAAAAATGGCAAAGAATCCTACAGAAATCAGGAGAAACCCAAGAAAACACAATTGCGAGCAATTTTCATATAACAGTGATCAAATATATTTCAAAAAAAAAAAAAAAAAAACTGTATTCCAAAAGATCGAAATCGTCTGGAATTCTAAAAGCGTAAAAGACTCCGAAAGAAATCAAGAGAAACCCACGAAAACACAATTGCGACGAATTTTCATTTATCAAGGATCAAATATATTTCCAAAACAATATAAAAAACTGTATTCCAAAACATCGAAATCGTCTAGAATTCTAAAAATGCAAAAGAATCCCAAAGAAATAAAGAGGGAGGGAAAAGACAATTAGGGGCTGATTCATTGCGCAACGTGGGCAAATTTATGTCGCGCGCGTTTCTCCTCTATGTTTGGGCTAGTTCGATGCGCGCCACGAAACGCAACCGGATGTTGCCAGCGGATAAATTTTCCGCGAGTAAGCCATGTGGTCGAGCACATCACCATATAGGAAAATAATGCGACATTTTTTTGTTCCAGGCTCTCTTTCTCTTTCCCGTTCGTTGGCTGCCTCTTCTTCGCCTTCTTCTTCTTCTTCCGGCCTCTAATACCCCGGGCAAAGGCGCGTTCCCTTACGACGAAGATATTCCGTACATGGTACGCGTTCTAAACGCTCCAACGTCCACCAGGTCTATATACGAGCTACACGTATGCGCTTGCTCGTCCCGCGCCAGCTTATCCGCCCAGATAGCAGCATCCACGTTTGTTACCTACCAACATGCTCCGAGTCTCAGCTACGCACCTATATCAGGAATACTATTCATTTTAGATGTGGCCTACAGATGGGGATGCGATACAGCCCTTTTGTCAAACCTCAAAGATGACGGAACTGCCATTTTGGCTCACGAATCATAGTGGAGATCCCAACGCTAAACTTCAGCAGAAAGATGCGTTCGGATCAATCAAAGCGTGGTGGATGGTGTAATTACACTCCAGATCTTAAAAAATGACTGAACTGCCATTTGCTTCTGTTGATTGGTACAGTGGAAATCCCAATGATGGACTTCTGCGAGAAGATACAACGTTTGGATCCACAAACAAGTAGTGAATTATCAAAATCAAATCAACATTAACATCAAAATCACTAGCTGTCATTTTGGTGCAGCAAAGATGGTAAGAGATCCCAATAATGGGCTTATGGCCAACAATGATGGACGCATACTGTTTTTATCGACAGAAACGCGAGGGGTGAAACCCACCCTCAAAGTGTTTTCGAGTTAAACGAATTTTTGTGGGCACTATCTCAAAGGTCCAACTATCAGCATGACTAACATCAACGTCATCCATACTGATATTCAAGTCCCCAAAAATCCTTGTTAAAATCTTTTCACAAAAGGGTCTCAAAGTAGCATCATCCTATACAAATATCCGTACATAAATGGAATCACAGTTTTTAAAAATCCCTCATCCTCAGCTACCCCCCTCAGTCTCTCTTGTCCATTCTCCCTCCCTCACTTTCCCAACGTTTTGTTTCTCGTCTTTTTACTCCGCGGATCTTCCCTTTGCCCGGAGAGCGTCTCCGCAGTTATGATCGGAGAACATCGCCAACACCGGCAGAAAGACCATTGTTCGGGATGAAGAGCAGCGAAAGAGAGAGAAGGAGAGAAAATGGCCAAGGAGACTGCACACGCTTTATGCTCTGTTACGTTCTCGTCTCGTTATATGAGAATCCTCTCTCCCTCCCTCTCCTCCCTCCCCTCTCTCTCTCTCGAGCCAATCTCGCCGACCCAAGTGGCCACCACACGGTTTGTACGATATGTGCGCTCAGAGAGATAAAACAGCAGCGTTACAGGGGAGTTTCAACCCCCCCTCTTCCCCAGTCTGACGTCTCCTGGTACCGCGGTCCGGGGCAAACGCGAAGCGAGAACTCCGGCGATACCCATACAGGCTCCGAGGTGCATCTAATGGGGCGACAATCGCATATCGTTAGGGATACAGTCCACGACGAAAATGCATTCGTTTCGGCATTAACATTGTAAGTTAGGGTCTAGGATTACGTAGTGGGTTCGATTATGATCGGCCATTTTGATGAACGAAAAGATCTATCAAAGTTTCTTGATTCGTCGACGAATCGAAACTTTGAAGTGTGGATTTAAACAAACGACATCGGGCTACGTCCTGGATTCTGTGGTGATGAGTTTTTGAGTTTGGACTCGTAGATGTTGCTTATTCTGGATCATTGATTGGGTGATGGATTTCTGGACTGTCCGAACCAGTGTCAAGGTCGTCCAGTGTTGGAAAGAAAGAGGAATATTGATGCGGTTGTACCTGTGTACTTCTGCCATTGGCTGTATGAAGGCAACTGTACAAATATAGAATTTTAATTGGAACTTGGAAGCAAAGAGATCGAGCGCATACTTTGCTGACTTCGAGGTTAGATTCGCAGATTTTGCTTCTTCTGGGTCATTGATTGGCTGATGGAGCGGAGTCTCGTTCACTGTCAAGGTCATTCGTTATTGAAGACGATAACACCGGGTCACGATTAATAATAGTTGGTAGTCATCAACATCAAATTTTAAAGTCAAACAAGCCAAAAGACCATCAGGCAAAATGGAAAACTGGAAAAAGGCAGGCACGGAAAAAAAATGGAGGTCTCCACCAGTCTTGAAGTACTTTTACCTCCAGGCTGTCTGGAGGCAACTGTACAAATAACATCTCGGTGTTAGTGACCGTCTATACGGATCCATGAACTTTATTATCATGCAGATTGCTTTACACTTGTGGTATGTGTTCCACTTGTTTTCGCGGTCCATTCTCTCCTCGGGAGAGGGCGCGTGCGTCGCATTATATTTCCTTGGCGACGATATGTGGTCCGCAGTCTCGTCCTCTTTCCCGCGCACACATTTCGCACCGGCTATGAAGGGAACAAAAAAAAACGATTGGGGAAGGAAGGCCGGAGAGGGGAGGAGGGGGCGGGGGGGTTGAAGAAACTAGAGTGCATATGCGCACGCGTTTACGATCGTCTGCGCAACAGCATGCGAGAAGAGTAGAATGCGCGTGCGCGTCAAGAAGACAGCGGGGGAGAGAGTGGGAGGAAGCGGGAGAGATGGTATTACATGCGCGGTAGATCGACGCAGAGGAGCAAAAACTTTCGCCCTTGGCTTCTCGCGCGTACTCTTACTCCTCTCGTTGCTCTTATTTAAACAACATACCGAACTCGTTCGCTGGCTGTGCTGAATCTCGTCGTCGGCAACACTCCGGATCTCTCCCGAGACTCCCCCGCCTCCCACCACCCAGCTTGCCAACTTCGCCGCACTCTTTTCTTTTCATCTTTATTTGTAGAGAAAGTTGTCGCAATATCGTTGAAGCCTTTTCAAAGGGATTGGAAGCTTTTTCAAAGATTATTTTCCATACGGAAGCATTTTGAAATTGGATCTCATGTTAAACTGATCTTTAGGCCGTTGAGACTTACGAGATGCAGGTGAAGAACGTTTAGAACGTTGTGAAGATTAACATTTTCTTTACATCTATAAAGAAAGGCGACCTTCACGCCATTGAAAAATCATTGGCATTAGGATCGTTCGAAATTATTAACGAAAACACGAAGACATAATCTAAGCTCGTTCAAAGACTAGGCAAAGATCATTCGAAGACCTGTCCAATACCCAAAAATCTAATGCCATATTTAAAGACCATTTGAAGACATATCCAAAGATCTTTCTAGAACAGTTTGAGGAACTCGTCATATTTATTTCTCAGGTATTCCAGGCAGTTATAGTTTCCGAAGCTAGGTGGTCTTTTTCCTATCAAGAATGAGCGCGCAAACCTTGAGAATCCTCCGCACCATCATCAGCATGAAAGATTACCCTTTTTTTTATCACGCTGCATCATTTCACCAATTATTTATGATCCTCTATCCCTGATTACTCGCTATTCATTAGGTCTTATCGTATCTCGTATACAGACCGATCGGGACGTCCCGCTGTCATCTGCAATCCACGTTTTCCATAGAACCTGTGCATCATTACAGGTACGATGAAAAACGTAAAAAAATAAAAAAAAATAAAAACGTCACCCGGCGCGACGAACGGTGGCTTCCTTCCTCTCCGAAGGATTAAATCCATGACGCGAGGAAAGAGATCACTTGGACCGTACACCAGAAAACCGAGTTTGTATCTTAGCCTCTTGGATCTTCTTCCATTAATGATAAACGAGATCAGTGTACACCCGTATGAAGAAATTTTATGTTTAACACTGCGAGGACTTTTCTGATATCAATTCCCACAAATAACATTAAATTCCAACGTCCTCGAAATACCCCTGAGATAAATAGAAACTTATTCATAAAAGACTACTCCAAAGACCAGCCAGTTCCCCAAAGTCAACTGATTTCCCTTTTTTTTTCATTGGGACTAGTCCTCAAAACAGCCAGATGTCCCGATAATCAACGTTACATGGATATAACGGGTTCGCAATGTTGTTCGGCGTGTGGATGGGTGTGAGTTCGAGTCACCCTCGTGGACATTTCTCACGGCTCTAATTACCTGCCAGCATGTGGGCCTCTCTCGTGGAGATCGCACACTCACCGTATACGTGTATTAGCATGTGCCGATTCCCAACCGATCGACGCTGGTATGTGGAAGGAGTGAAAAACGAGAAATAAAAAAAAAAGGAAACAAGAAAAAATAAAAAGAAACAATCCGCGAGTCACGAATACGTGCAACTTGTTGAGGCAGCAAAAATACGATTGAATAAATAAATAAATAAATGGATAAATAAATAAAATGGGTGAGCATTGGAAACAGTGCAGGCACGATATTCTCCCCACGAATCCGTGTATGGCTTCGATTTCTTTTTCCTTTTCGTAATTTTTTTTTTTTTACTGTGTACTCGATCGAGTTGGCACATACGTTGGGTGCAACTCGCCGTGGATTTATGCGACCAAGTGAATTCTAATGAATGCACGGTTAATTGATAACGACACGAATAATAATGAAAACTGATCGGTTGGCCTTTTACGATTTACCAAATGTTATAATTTCGAGTCCGGAGGCAAAGCGAATCAAATCGTTTCTCGGAATTGTTATTGCGGTGTTCAATACGTGGAGGTAAATATTGGTACACCTTTATGACTCAATTATCGATTTGAGTTCACTCTGATAGAGGCAAAAATTGCTTTGTACGGAAATAAATCAATTGGGTTTCAATTTTTTTTTGGCGTTCGCAGATCGATTTTTCAATCGATATCGTTGAATGGAGAAATATTTTTTTAGACCTGACCTTCTGATCCTCTTAAGGACATGTAAAAGAACGATACAAAAATTATTCGGGACTTTTTATGGGTGTGAATAAACATTCATACCTTCGAATCAAAAGCGATTTCCAAAGTATTAGGAAAAGGGTAAATTGAGGAACATAAATACGTAGCATGAAAAACATTTGTTTTTTTTGTAATTGTTAAGTAATAAGTGCCTTAAATTAATAACGCCTTGTTTAGTTGCAAGGAAAATTTACGATTTAGTAATTATGCAGAAGTGGGACTCCAACTCAATTTTGACGGGAGATTTTTTTTGCCATAAATTACTTTAATTAATCACCACTAGTGATATTTAGCCGACGGATGCTGACATTCTTAATTATTTTCATGATTTATGAGGTTTTAAAGGTTGACGGAAAATGCAATAAAATGGGGCATTTTCGTATACTTCGGAGCCTAAACGTTAAAATGAGCCAAATTTTTTAACGAAATGAGCCTTCCAGAAAAGACCCAAATAAACCTAGACAAACCCAAACAAGTTCATAACTTATGGAAATAAGGTTGTTTGTGTTTGTTTGGGTTTAATAATTAAAAATGTCAGCCTCGGCCGACTAAATATCACTAGTGGTGACCAATTAAAGTAACTCATGGCAAAAACAGAATCTGTCGCCAAAATTGAGTTAGAGCCCCACTTCTGTATAGTTACCAACAATTATACAACAATCAAACAAAAAAGTGAATATCTGCCCCGAATGACGTGCCATTTCATATTGACTCTTTGACATTCATTTTTTCGAATCTTCCCTTTGCCTCATCACCTTTAAGCTACGCCCTTGGGTCAAAGCTGCTTGACGTATCGACTTTAGCCATCATTAGGTCGGCCATCCAACATTGTTCGAAGATAGCGCCGATAAGACAGTTAAATTCCACGATCTATTGGCTATTAGCGTAATGCTGTCTCGTTTGCGTTCGTTCGGTATGAAAACGCTCGGGGCTCGAGATTTTTTCTTGAAGGAGCCACCAGGGTCATCGGGAGGTACGGAGGAACAACTGGAAACGTTTCGTTATGGCAAAGATCGAGGAAGCAAAACGAGAGAGAGTCCCAGGTTCATGTACGGGAGTCGAATATAACTAGCTTGGTGGATCGCCGGATTGGGGATGCGATCGACGATCCCCCTCCCCCACCCCTCCCCCCTCTTCCATTCCACTTTATCTCATCCGCGGAATCAATTTCCAGCTACGAATTGTATTCGCTTAGTTAGGCTCGGGACAAAAGGGAACGGATCTACAGCTGGAATCAAGACGAGATTCATGTTGGGTCTTGTACACGCCTGTGCGGATAACTGTTATATTCCATCGGCGGAAAATCCAGGTGCACAGGTGCATCGTCGCTGATAGCCTTTTCGATCTCATCCACAACGAAACGGTCAACGCGAACTGGGACATGATTTTCCACTGCTGATACCAGTCGAGATATTGTCCTGAAGCTCCGAATTTGGTTGAAAGCTTGGATTTCAACCGAATCCAAACTTTGTTTGGGTTTGGCTCGAGCATGACGCACAAATAAAACAATTATTTGATTTGTTCTGAAAGCTGTTGTAGACAATTATTTTGTCACTTCTTTTCCTTTCGCTTCCTTTATAATTGTGGGAAACATGAAAAAACGGTCCTTTGTTGAAACGGTTTTTTTTTTCACTCCACTTAAATTTGAAGGATTGAGATGATCGTGTGTAAAGTTGATACTTATATTCGAAAGATTGTGAAAGTTCAGCACGATTTACTGGATCGAGTCAGCAAGTGATTCCCAAAGTATTTGGGAATAGACCCTTGTTTGGCGAAAAAAGATTTTTTTTTTACACGCTTTTATTTACCTCACACTGTTTGTTGCTGGCGTCGTTGTTGTATGCGTCAAAATTTTTAATCGATTTTTCGACCACTTCTGATCATCGGATCGAGCTGAAATTTCTCATAAAGTATTGTTGTCGGTGACAATGCATGATTAATGATAAGCATAACGTGATGCTGCTGCCAGGATTGGCTCCAGACGAGGGAACTCCCCAACGGTCAACAGGAGGGACATGAAATTTTGCATACCTATAGGGATGACAGTTAGTGGGTCCACCACCATGAAAATGAAAATAGGCAAGAATCCATGCAACGAGAAGGCTCTTAAGGAAATGGAAAGACCATAGCACGTGAATAAAAAAAAACTTGACCATAAAACATGATTATATAATAATCTGACCATATAATAACTTGACTTTATAATAACTTAACTATACAATAATTTGAAATAATTGACGATGTGCTCTCGGATCACACTCTAAAAGGTAAGGTCCACTGATAGATTTGTGATCTATCTTTTTACAACTTGAACAATAGTCGAAAAATCGATAGGTACGAATATTTGAGAAGACTAAAAAAGAGACAATAAAAATATTTTTAAAAAGGTTTTTTTAAAAGCACGCTTTTATTTATGCGTAGAAAGTGCGCCAAAAAGTAAAAAATTATTTTTTTCTTTACACCAAAATGTGATTCAAAATTTGTATGATTAAAAATAAAAGCGTGGGGCCCTGTGTATGTGATAGATAAATGAATTATAGTGAGGCCCCACGCTTTTATTTTTAGTCATATAAATTTTTGATCACATTTCGGTGTAAAGGAAAAAATTATTTTCTACTTTTTGGTGCACTTTCTACGCATAAATAAAAGCGTGCTTTTTAAAAAACTTTTTTTAAAATGTTTTTTTTTATATCTACGATATGAAAGGTTTAGCACTAATATTAGGTTTTGAGAATCTTTTCAAAATTCTTGTTTCGCTAACAAATGTCAATAACAATAATATTCAATTAATAAACACTTCATTAATTACTTTATCGAAAAAGATGGATTTTTTTACAAAACAATTCATATTCCAAACAAAAGAAATTACTCTTTCCGAAAACAATAACCATCCATCATTTGTGTTCGATTTACAACTTTTCAAAAATTACTTCCTCTAGCTCCAGCACCGGCATTTAGTTCCAGAATCTCGTGAAAAAAAATGATAAAGATACTAGAATATCCATAGAAAAATCGCTGTCGAGTAGAATTTTTCGTTCACCAACCAGGTGGCCACGAAAAATTCCCAAAATTCATCTTTTTCCACCAGGCAACATTGGTCACCTGGATGACTTCGTGAACGAGTTTCCTCGATGAAAACGGTTATTAGAAGGGTGCTTAGGGAAAAGTCTATGGCGATTAAAAGCTGCTATCGATCAATGCCTCAAGCGGGCCAATTTGTCTGGTTCCGCGAGGTTAAGTAACACACCTGAACGCGAACGTGTCTTCATCGAGTTCATTCGTGCTCGTTACGTGCACAGGAGACGAGGGGAAAAAATAGGATTCTGATTCATAAATTTGCACAATGCGCTCTCGAGACTCAACGAAGAGGTTAAGTGCGTGGAGGTGGAGGGAGGGAGAGAGGGGTCTGTAAAGAAAACTTGGAAGGGATGAAAGCCCTATTAACAAACGTTACGTTGGAAGACTAATTTGCGGCTGCGATAATCCACCTTGGCGCTAATTAATCCTCGCGCTATTAGGCTCGACCTTATCGCCTCTCGATGCAACAACCTCCTTCCATTGTGCAATTGGAAGAAACGCGAACGTGTTAATGTTACAATTACGAAACGTTATTGGAGTTTTTCGTTGTGCCAGCTGTAACGTTAAATGCACTTGAGAAAGAAGTCCTGAAATCGTGTGTTCGAAATGATGATTCTTTTATGACGATAAATTTCGCACCATTGAAATGAAACAGATTTTTTTTTTATTACGGTATTGTTGCGAAATGGGTAAACAGTCTTGAAAGAAGTACAACATTTGCAATGATATACTGATGTTTCTATTATCGAAGTGCAATTGGAAAATTCGTTTTTTTGTTTCATCGATTTCCTTTCGTCACTGTGCAGTCCCTTTTTTAAAAACTTAAATAACTTACGTTTTATTTTTAGAACTCCAGTCAGAGGAAAAAATCAGTAATGAATTAAATTAGTACAATTAATTCAAGGCCTTTAATTAACAAAAGCTGAAAAATTAACTACAATTCAGTAACGAACTAAAATTCAACAATTAACGCAAAAATCTAAAACTAACTTTAATAGAATATAAAATGAATCTCCGTTTTTCCCTCCACCAAAATATCGAATTTTCGAAAAAGTACTTTGAAGCCAAACAAACCCAAACATTAATCCCGTATTACTAACGAATGAAGACTCAAAAAAATTGTCTGGATGATTAACATTGTCACTTGCTCAGAACCAGAGGGTTTTTCGATCTTCCTATGTCGTTTGCTCTCCCCGTACCGAGTTGCCTGAATTATTGGACTCGATTGCTCGAAAAACATGATGGATACGTTGATCCGGATTGGTAGAACTGGCACGAGGAAAGAACGCGACTGAACCTGATCGATGCAACGTTATGGAATCACAAGATCTCGTGGGAGTTTCAAATGCGGGTGTAACGTTATATTATACGATCACTAAATCTGCACACGAGAAGGCTGCCTCGAGCCGACCTGGGAATATGCGAGAGGCGTGTCAACCTGCCAAATATTATGGAAATTTATTCGTTCGAGGCACTCGCGTAATGGATTCCTGAGGCGCTGCTGGACCCCCCTTGTGTGAAGAGGTGAAACGTGAACATCGTCCGGGTACGAGTACTTACCTTTTTTCGGAGGAAAAGAACGAGAAAGAGGCAGTCAGAAGTGTTGGATTTGGCCATCAAGAACGAAGAGACCTGTAAATGAAAAAATTAACCATCATTCGACAAATGGCCAATGGCAGAACTGAGAATCATCGATTCTACGAGTGGACCAAAGAGCACGAATTTTCATTAAGAACTACTGAATTTTGAGATTTTTGTCAGTTTCCCTGTGCCCTCGTGCAACTTCGGTGGTACATTGTGAAAAGGGGTAAAGGCTTGTAGACTTTCACTGAACGGCTCTGGAATGAGAAAAAAACGTGGGTTTTTCTCAGTTTCCATGTGCCCTCTTGCGAGTAAAATAGTTCGTTGAAGACGAAACGGGATAGGGAAAAAACAGTTATTATTTTGGATAACATTGAAAGATTTCTCAAGGGTGGGGTGTAGCGAAGGTTTTTCCCGGTTTCCCCGTGCCCTCCTATAATTCTGGTGATGTATAGTAGGAATTAATTACGTCTGGCGGGAAATTTAAGGGGAAGAGTTCGTTCCAATGAATGCTGGAAAACGGTTTTCGCCAGAGTATTTCCTGGTATACACGGCCCGTTTGAATTTCGCCAGATGAGCGCCGAAAAAATTGGATTTACCGCCAGCTAGGCTCGAAGGGAGTGCAAAGTGAGCGGAAAATTAATTCCGATGGGGATTTTTTTTTCTCCTCGGGCTCACGATCGCGCGTGATGCTTGAGAGAACACGGGATACTCTTTCTCTCTCTCTCTCCCTCACTCTTGATGCATCTCGCACTTGTTTCATCCAACTCTTTGCTCTCTCGTCGAGCGATCATCCTGTGTACACCCAGAGCCACTTACACGTGTGCGTATACACAAGTGCAAGACAAGACACTGTCACGTCGCCTGGAGGCAAAGATCCTCATAAAACGAGACACGCTTCGCCCCGAGAGATGGAAAATGAAGGGAAAAAAAAACGAGAAACGAAAAGGAAATGAATAAAAAGGAGTACGGAGTGAGGAAAGAGGCGAGGGAACCGAGCCTGAAAAAGGAAAAGGTGAGATGCCGGTGAGACGAGGCTACGAAAAAGCGAATAAGGTGCCAAGTGTGGCCGGGTGTTGATGCGGATTTATTATTTATATCATTATAATGAAACCTAATAATATTCATTGTCAAAACTTAGTCATTAAATGGTCTTCTTTTTCTTTATTAAAAAAAAACAAAATTATTCGTGAAAATAACTGCAACATTAACAATAAAAATGAAAATAATAACAACAATGATGATAACAACACAAAAAATAAATTTCCTCCTTTTTCTTATTAAAACAAAACTAGATTATTCGTAACAAGAACTGCGGCATCAACGATAAAAATGATAATAATTCCAACCATAATGATAATAACAACGACAAAAATAAATTCCCTCCTTTTTCTTTATTTAACAAAAACAAAATTATTCGTTAAAAGAACTGCAACATCAACAATAAAAATAAAACTAATTTCAACGATAATGATAACAACAATAACACCAAAAATAAATATTCTCCTTTTTCTTCATGAAAAAAAAAAAAAAAACTTATGCCTCTTTCGTGGCTTCTGCAAATATTTTAGTGCAAAAGCCGGAAAACGAGAGAGCTCGACATTCATCCTCGAATTTAAGTGGCACACGTGCAAATGCACACTTTCACGGAGGCTTCCCGATAGAGCTCCCGCACAGGGGCCCCCAATTACGTAGCCCGGGCCTTACGAAAAGGCTCCTGGGACGACTCGCTCCGAGCTTACGGAAATGACCCGAGACCCCGTTATTGTACGATTGCCCGGGTGCGAACTTTGGCTTCCTCGTTTCCTTTGAGTGCCTTCTTTTCTTTATACGGACTCGGCTCCCCAGCCCCCCCCCCCCTCTCCCGCCCGCCGATCCAACCTCTGGGACGAAGTACACTGAGACAAAACGGGACGCGTCGGAGGCTCGAATTAATTAGCAATAAGGTGGCGCATGCGCGTGTACGTATTCGCCCGGGAGCTCCGGACGAGACGCGAATTTAATTGGAGATTTTATCTTGGAGCGAATGTGCGGCCTGCGTATCTGTACCGCAGGTGGCAATCTCCCGATCAATTAGGATACCGTATAATTATCAAACGCGACGACCAATATTGTTTAGCCTCCTCATTGAGATTTAATAAACCCACAAGTACGATACAAGTTTACACGAGAATTCACAATTATACGTTGTACAGGCTGTAAACGAGGCCTTTTGATGTTTCATCTCTCATGGTGAAGTTGAGGAGGGACGAGAGGGTTGAACTTGTCGACGCTGCGATTCAAATACTTTTTCAATTAGTACTTTTTTTTCTTGTTCTTTTATCGTAATGAGCGTGAGGTGTACATTTGATAAAGAATTTAATCGATGTTTACTGATTTTTCAATACAAAATCAAAACTTTTCCGCGTTTTTCGAAAATTCTCACTTAATTTTGTCGTTTCTTGATAACATATTTTTAAAATTGAGTTGTTCGGTGGAAAATCGTATTCTTGTTTTTTACAGTGTGTCATTAACGTGGCGTTCGAGGATTGATGAAAAAACATTGTGCGAAAAGTACATATGCTTATTTCGATCTTGGAAGTATCGAGAATGGAAAGTCGCGTTCGAGTAATATTGTGAATTTTTGAATATAGAATGAAAACGTCGATTTTCTTAAAAAAATGTATTCATTAGTATCCGTGAATAAATAAATACACAAAAACGTGTGTATACCTTGATGCATTTATATAATTTTGTATAAAACATTTTTATTCGATTTTTCATTGATTCATTTGTGTAATTTGATTTGATTTATTTATCTCACTTTATTTTCTTTTAATTGCAACTTTTATTTATTTTTCAGTTTACTGTTAATCAATGCAAATAAATATAAGAACGAAGCTTGGCAAGATTGCCTAAATCAATGAGGCTCGAAATTTCCATTTCATTCCAAAAATCTGATTCCAAAAAAAAAAAAAAAAATCAAACAGAAAATCAACCCGTTCTTTTTGGGGTCCAAGCTTGCGCAGGCCTACACTGAGAGCGTGCACAACGCTGCAGATATACGTTCCAAGAGAGTAGAAGGAGTGACGCCGGGTATCCTGTAAATTTCTCGTTTATGCGTCACGGGAAAGGATGGAGGTGAGTTAAAGAAATGAGAGGCGAGTGTATAGGTGGGAGTCGAAGGAGGCTGCTTAGGTATGTGGAACGAAAGAGGTTTGTATGGCCAAGCAGCTCTCTGTCACCTGTTCCATCGTCGTCTTCGTCGAGTTCCTCTTTCTCTCTCTCTTCACCTTTTTCTCTGTCTATCTTGGTCATCAGACAAGTGAAGGAACGAACGAGTCAGAGACACCCACGGTTTTATTCCTTTCTCTCGATATACACGTACCAATCTGTGTTGACAAGAAGAGGGGCGTAACTCGGAATAATTTCAGTTTTCGAAAGAGTCGAGCCTCGCCCTTAGCTCCATTGGCTATTTTTCTCTTCTTCTTTTTCTCTCCTTCCCCCCTCCCCCGACTCCCTCTCCTTTTGTCTCGATCGATAGATTATTATTATTATTATTATTATTTGTACAATAGGTGCACTTCCTTGCCTAAAGATTTTTTACCAGAGCTTGAAATCAATCATCTTCATCATTATCATCAAAATCGTCATCATCTGATTTTTTTTAAAATTTTCATAATCATTTTGTGATATCCGTTAGGGCTCTATTGGAATGAGACCTTCAAATTTGATTTGTCTGACTACCCACCTTTTGGAATCGTACCTGCATCGTACATTTTTCGGCTATTTTTTGTTATGATGTAATATATATTTTTATCGTTATTGTATATTTATTATTACTTTACGCAGATTTAAAAAGGGACTATTATACAATAGGAAAAATAATAGAGACATGCTCAAAAATGAAAAATAAAGAAAAAAAAAGACGGTTGTTAAATGTAAGTCCGCGAATGAGATAGATTGTAAGGAAAGAGATTTTGTAAAAAACTTTATAACAAGTTATGCAAATAAAACTCTATTATATATACAATAGGACAAATATAAAATTTATAATATTGTATTTAATGTAAAATCAATAATAATAATAATTAGAAATGTATAAATTTTTTATGAAAATATAAAATATGCAATATTATGTAATTGTTGTGATACAATTACTACGATTCCGTTATTATCATACAACAATATATATCTCGAATATTTTCAATTAATTGTTTTTTTCATTTTGGCTTGTATTTACTTATTCTTTTGGTTTATTTATTGTTAGTTAGTCTTTGAGTCTTTAAGTTGCTCGTATTTGCTTGAACGTTTTTTGCAGGAGATAAAATAAATCATCATCATTATCATGATGATCGTCATCATCGTTTCTGTCTCTCCCTCCTCGTTCCTTTCTTTGTACTCTCTAGATGAGATGTATATTAATCTGGTTCTCGTTATCTTATTCTCTATGCGAGAGTACGTTATACGCGAGCGGACATACGGGTCGGCAGGTGCGTAAACGCGCGTAACTTCATCGTCTTCTTCGTTCTTTTTTTCCTTCCTCTTTTCTCAGGAGCCCCTTCCTTCATTTCTTTTGCTTCCCATATTCAATTTCTTATTTTACTTTTACGATTTTTTTTACGCTCGTTGAGCACCAAGTTTTTTTCAGAGATTCGATCAGCACTCGTATAATTGAACGATTCCAAATCGCTGATTTGTTCTTTGCGATTCGAAAAAATTTTTTGAAACAAATCATCTTTTTGAAAAACTTAAAGCAGTAAAGTGCATTGATACTTTCGTGATTGGACAACGTTTAACTGATTGAGTAACATAATTTGATAAGAAATACGATGATCTAGAAAAAAGATCATATAACTTTTCTGATAACTCTGATGGTTTAGACAGAAAAGCAAAGAAATCTTGAAACTGATTATTCATTTTAATTTAACCTTGAAGAATTTTTGAAAGAGTAGAATTATCATAAAATAATAAAGGACCTTTTTGTGTAACGTTCAATTATCTACGAAAATGTGTTTTGCTTCAAAGTTTTCTTCAGTAATATGGATACAAAAAATATTGATTTTTGGTAATCGTCCCAATTCCGAAAAATCGACAGATGTAACGCGATCGTCGAAAATAATATAAGAAATAATCTAAAAATTTCTTAGTTTATTGTTTATATTATTTATTTTTCAGAAAAAGGACTTTATCTTTATTTAAGAAAAAAACATTAAAGAAAAATGTTCTCCGGTCGTCGATCTTATAAGATCAAAAGACGAAACATTGTATATAGTACATCGATGTGCGTGGCCAATCGATAATCGTTCGCGTTGCTAAAAGATCTTTCCCCTGAGCTCTGGACGGATCAATATACAGGGTGCCCACGGTGAAATGTCACCTAGGGATGTAAAATTACATCGAAATCGACGAATAAATAAAATATTTAAAATCCAACATTTTTTTGGATTTTTGGGGAAACAAAGTGTTTTCACTAAATCAACGGTAACTTCTTTTCCTTTAGGATTTGGCACTCCACTGTGTCCTCAATCTCTCCGTTATGATTTTTTCTTCAAAATGCTAGTTGAATTATCAAGTTCCGATGATTTTTCGATTTTTGGCAGAATTTCAAAGTTGGGCCATCGATTTTTGCAACTTTTCCTTTTGCCCCTTTTTTGCGATTTTACAAATGGTCTTTCCTAGAAAACTATTAGAGATATCGATATGATTCCAACGCCACTATTCAAGTCCAGCAAAAAGCTTTTCCAAACACACTAATTGAATCACAATGGCATAGAAGAAGCTCGCTCTACTACTTTTTGAAATTTCGGGATTTTTGACTTTCCGGAAAAGTGGCTGGGAAAGACAAACATTTTTTTTTCTTTTCAAAAGTATTAAAAGGGTCTATTTAATCGTAAATTTTTCACTGATTACGAATATGCCAGAGTTTTGGTTGACAGTACAAAATTAGAGTGGAAAAATGCAAAAAATCTTTGTAGAATATTTGTTTTACATTTTTTCCTAGAAATGGAGATTTCAAAACGAATAAAATGGTGGATTTGTCTTCAAGGTATAAAAATACATCGATATGGGCCTGCGATATGACACTAAACGCCTAAATATAATAATTATTTCGAGTTTTGTTTGGGTTTTGTTGGGTTGGGCACCCACTGGCACCTGGGATTGACTGCCTTTATAAATTAATCACAATTCAGGGTAGCATACATGCTTATATCAATCGACTGAGAATCTACCCCCAACCCCCTAATTCACGGATGACATTCCTCGACGGGACACCCTGTATACTTCATATACATATATGGCTTCGAAGCGAAAATTCTGCCTCGTCGCTTCGCGGATCGATCCACGTTATCGAATTATCGTTTATACGTTCGATTTTTATGGACGTTCGACTTCCAGAATATCGACATGTCGGAATATTATCATTGAAGTATCATCGAACAATTATTTGATGGCAAATGAGATGGCGAGCGGAGGAGGAGAGAAAGAGAAAGAAACATTTGATTTAACCCCATAACGTATATCCATCGTCACCAAACTTTGTGATTATACAGTATACAATAATCGGTGAGTTACATCAGTCAATCAGCTTGCAGAAAAGATTCAAAGTACAAAGATAAATAAATAATAATATTAATATGACGAGAAAAGTTACGACAAATGATATAAAGTAAACAGCGTTAATCAACGCAGAAAACACAAACCCATAGCCAAAAAAAATTCAGTAATAATCCAAATAAAATTCAATCAAATAAAATAAAACTCATTATCGTAGTAACAATGAAAATAATAATTAAATGACTAATAACCCCGTAATAGTAATAAGCGTAATAATAAATAATAATAATGCGATTGCTATTTAAATTTACAACCCAAAAAGACTCATAGTAATAACAATAATAATAATAATAACAACCACAAGAACAGATAAAATGAAAATCAAGAGAAAAAGAGAAAGAGAGACGACAAGAAAGAAAAGATCGAGAACGTCGTTCGAAGCCGGAAGAAGACGAGATGAAGAAGGACCGGTAGAAAACGGGTGTGGGTGATGAATTGTGCAAAAAATAATTAAATAAGTAATAACGCCGTAATATAATAGCGTAGTAATGAATAACAATAATGCGATTGCTATTTAGAATTACAACGCAAAAAGACTTATAGTAATGATAATAATAATAACAACAAGAAAGATATCAAGTGAAAATCAAAATCAAGGGAGAGAGAGAGAAAGAGAGAGACGGGAAGAAATAAAAAATCGAGAACGTAGTTCGAAGGTGGAAGAAGACGAGATGGAGAAGAACTGGTAGAAAACGGGTGTGGGTGAACACAACGGGGTCAACAGAGTTCAGCTCTGGACCACGACGTTTCGCCTCCGGTCTCTTCTCCTCATCGTCTTCGTCGTCCCAGAAGAGCTCTCGCTCTCTCTCTCTCTCTCTCTCTCTCTCTCTCCCATACTACACGTACGAAGCAATCTCAACCTGTGCCTGTTTTGCCTTCACTCGTCGTCTCTTTTTCGACTCGCTCTCTCTCTCTTTTTTTTTGCGCATTCTTTCTGGTATTTGGCTGCTTAAAAACGATCTCGTCCGGTCCTGACCTCGTGTCGACGAAACGCACTCGAACGAAATTCCATCAATTCACTCCCGCACACATTGAATCCTTTTCCGGTTTTTCAATTACGTTCGATTCTCTCTCTTTTTTCTTTTCGTAATGCCTCCATTCGTTAAGTATTAATGGCCCTGCTGGAAACGTAAATTTTCTTGAAGTTGCAAAAAGATCGAAAAGGAAAAACGAGGGAGCGTAGGAAAACAAGGAGTAAGGAAATCGGAAATCGAAATTTCAAAAATGCATACCAAAAATTAAATATTTGCAAAGGCAGGGGGGGGGGGGGAAGAGAAAAATCGTCGAAAGGGCAGAGAAAGAAAAGAGGATAAAAATTGAGGAGAGTAAATGGAACGAACGAGAAAAAAGGTATGAGGGAGGAAGAGAGGGATAAAAAAAGTCCGTTGTCACGAGATTCGCTCGAAGGCCTCTCGCACCTGCGAGAGTGCAGAGCTCGCTGATCGCAACCGAAGGACCTTCGTCCTTGCATTCTTACGACCCGAGTACTCGTACGCCCTCGTTTTTAAAAAAATCTGCTAAATGTTATATCCTTTCGATTGAACTTCTTTTCAACAGCAAGTTATTATTCTTGACAACGTACATTTACATAATAAATAAATAATAGACAAAGTAATATTTAAATCCTTTCGATTGAGCTCTTCGTTAATAATCATTTTTATAAGCAATCTATTGTTTCCTCGAATTTTGTTCTACGAGCAGGCACCCGAGCATTATTTATTTATACTTGATTTGTTGTAATTTTATTCACGAAACTTCCGATGAAAAATGTAAAACATCGTGTTCTTATTCCAGACTCACTAAGCCATTGGACTCAAACTTTCAATTAATAAGTAATAAAAATCATAACATCAATTGAAAACGTTAGTAGCAATAATTACGAGCAACGAAGAATAATAATAATTGCAATTAACGGAGGAAAGTATGAACTTTATTAAGCAAAATAAACATAATTAGTTATATAATATTCAATCATAACGAGAAAAGAATTACTGCAATTAACGAACGATGATAATTATTATCCCTATTGTAAAGAATAATAATAATAATAATAATGAAAAAAAATAATAATAAAATTAACAACAATAATTTAAATCATCAAAAAACAATAATAATATCGATTCCAAATAATACAGAAAAATCTTGGCTTTTATAAGTAAACTAAAAATAAATAATCAAATACCGTGAATAAAAATAGAAAATAACTTTTTCACAAAGGTTTCTTTGAATAAGGTTTCCGTTTTGTCAATAAATAATTAATTAAAGTTAAATTTTGTCATTCGGCAGTTTTTAGTAACATTTTCATTCGGTCCTTCGAGATTCGTTCGTGGATGAATTGACGAAGGCGAAGCGTAGCGAACGAGCCGTGAGCCGATTCGAGGCATGGGATGTTGGAACGTTGACAAAAACGAGGTATCGGAGCAATATTATACGCGGTGGTACATATAGGTGGATCGGGACCGGGGGCTATATGCGAAACAGGTGAGGCACCTGCTTCGTGCGTTCGCAGACTGTGCGCGATCAGCAGTAGGTGGAACAACATCCCGGACAGGAGAGAGAGAGAGAGAGGAGAGCCACATTGCTTTGGCTTCTCCCTGTCTCTCTTTCTCTCTCTCTTTCTTTCGAGAAAAAAAAGATCATTCTCTCCGTTTTTCCTTTTCTCTCCCTCTCTCCTCGACTTGCTTCGATGCTTTATTTCTTTCTCTTGATTGTTGGTTCGTCCAACATCTGCAAAAAATTTCATTTTGATTTATAAGCTTTTATGTTGATTGCTTTTTTTTAACGTTTTTAAATTGTTTATACACTTCGTTATTTTTAAAATCTACGTTACTCGATAATAAGATTGGTAATTATGCAGAAGTGGGGCTCCAACTCATTTTTGACTGGAGATTTGTTTTTTTTTTTGGCCATAAATTACTTTAATTAGTCACCACTAGTAATATTTAGTAGGTAAAGGCTGACATTTTTAATCATTAAACACAAACAAACCCAAACAACCTTAATTATTTCCATAAGTTATGAAGTTCTTTGGGTTTGTTTGGGTGTATTCTGGAAGGCTCGTTTCATAAATCCCTTACTCGAAGTATAGGTACGAAAATGCCCTATTTTGTTCCATTTTTCGCCAAATTTCAAAACCTCATTATGGAAGTAATAATGTCAGCCTCCGCTGGCTGAATATCACTAGTTGTGACTAGTTCAAGTAATTTATGGCAAAATGAAAATCTTCCGCCATAATTCAGCTGGAGCTCCACTTCTGCATAATTACCATAAGATTTTTCTCATTGTATAATTCAAAGGATTTTTCAAATATTTTTTTCCTTTATTTAAAGGCGAATTCTGATTTTTTATTTATTTCGATCTTGTGTCCCTTATCTACTTATTTTCTTTATTTTTTAGTATTCTGATTCGATCGAGCTACTTTTTATTCAACTTCGATGCAAATTGATCCACAAATATTTTTCTCTTTCCCTCTGTAGCTTCACAAGTATGTAAATTTTCGGAGCTTTTTTTCCATTTTCGTTCTGTATATTTTCTTTTTGCTAGCTCACTGTCTTCGTATTCTCGTTTCGTTGAAAAAAGATAGAAAAAAATATTTTTTTAAATATATCGAGAGAAAGAGAAGCTATTTTTTTACTTTTTTCTCTGCCTCTCTTTTTCCCTCTCTCTCTCTCTCTCTCTCTCTCTCTCTCTTCGAGCAGGTGTATTTCGCGACGTTGACCCGCCGCCATATGCTAATTGGGCCAGACTTGGCTCTCTCTCTCCCTCTCTATCTTTCTCCTTTTCGAGCACACATTCTCCTTCTCCCTCCCCCGCAATGTTCGGTGCCTAGCAGCGATTTAACGAGCAGCCGCAATGAACAGGAAGCTCTCCTCCACCCTTTCTTTCCTGCAGGCCTACTGCCCAATCTCGCCATTTTTCTTATTTCACATCGAAGCAATTTTTTGCCGAGCAAACTGAAAAATGTTGAGGCCGCGAGCAACGTCATTGAAGATAGAGATGATTCAAGGAGAATAGTGGAATTAAAAAAAAACCTTGATGTACACTATCGACGAAAAGTAGGAATTTTTAGAATTTTCAATGGCAAGGAAACTTCTGGAAATTGGGGGAAAAAAGGGCGAGAAAATTCGAACTGAAAAAAATTCAGTTTTTTTCTCGTATGACAATTTATTTTTCACGTTCTGGGTGAATATGAGAATTTTATAAAAGTTACTCTTAGTTTCACATTAACGCGTTTTCAAAAGTGATTTCGGTTTTTATTTCCGGGAAACAGAAAAAAGTCGAAGATTATGACCCGAATTGACTCAAAAAATGTTCGTTTTTTATTATCGAACTAATAAAATATATAATTATATATAATAAATAATATATAATATAAGTTATGTAATGCAGCTTTTTTGGAAAATAGAGGATTACGATAATTAGTGATTTTATTATATTAGCGAACGACTCGACTCAATTAATCATGAAATATAAATTATGACAGCGATGATAAATGATAATGTTCTATTTCTCATAATATTTAATTTTTCATATTCAATAAATTGAAAAATGTAATAAAAACTATAATATTTTATTTCTAATACATTATAGCTAAAAACGATAACTAAAAATTTCTATAAAATATATTATTTTTAAAATAATTAATTATTTCTACAGCAATGTTCAAATTCTTTCCACCTAGAGAATTCCAATAAAATCACCAGAGGGAAAAAATGCCACTAAAAAAAAAACGAGACAACGTACAGAAAAATAATTTACTCGTCAAATTGCTCTATTAAATAAACGCAGAAAAGTATCAAAATTTTTGGTCTTTTCGAAGCCATTCGTGGGAATGTCCCGGGTCCAGATCGACTCATCCCTCGTGCATCACTTCTCGATGATTATTTCTCCTTGGAGGTTGCTCGTTAAGTGCAAACGAAAAAGGAAAAAAAACACACAAACGCGCCGAAAGAAAGAACGAAATCGAAACTAAGGAGGGAAGAAAAAGTATTCCGCTCACCGCGTGTGTATTCTCGATTCTTTCCGAGCTTCAATAGTACATTATCCGTAATGATACGGATGTTCGAAAATTGGAGTCAAGGTCCCGCACAAATAACAGACGTAATAACAATCGTGTGATGTATATAATCGAAAAATATGCTATTTTAGTGATTGCATCTATCATTGTTTGTTCGAGAAACGAATGAGTCGGCGAGGAAACGCATTCAGATATTCTCCTTGTGCTCGCGGTCCATTCAATCTCACTTTCTCTTTATCCAATGTTCATAGACGGAGGCGTCGAGGCATACGCACCAATACACGCACACACATATTTATAGACGAAGGAACCTTCGCGATTTTTTTATTTTTATCGAAATTAACGTTTCACCTTGACAAAATTGGCAAACTGTCATTTTTAAACATTTTTTCATTTAATTAGATTCGACGGTATTATAATACTCAATTATCTTTAATAAAGTTAAAAAAATATCGATTATCAAATTATACATTTTTATCATTTTCATAATTACACGAAATCAAAATTTGTAATTTCTTTCCTCAATCTTTTTAATTGGTAATTAATCTTAACCTTAATAAATCGTAATTACAATTTATAATCTTAAAATGCTTGCACATATATTATTTTACAAAGTAATAAAATCAAATTTAATTTATATTATCAATTGACCATTTTTTGAAAATCAATTCGTTTACACGTGTCAAATTGATGAATCCCAGTTGTCCATTTCTAATTTTCGTTTTTTGACTGCGTTCAATTACTGGTCCCGATTTCGAGCGGGGACGGAATTCCACCTGGAAAATGATCGCTCTCTGCTCGTTCCGTTTCTCAATTCTGGTCGTCTTTTTTTTCGGCAGGCAACACGCCAAATGCGGCGACATTCGTGCTTCACGCGGAGAGAGAGACAATCGTGATGCAGCGAGGATGGAGAGGGAACGGATTCGACAAATTACCTTATAGGGCATCATCCGGGAGTCCCTTGCAGCGCCACGCGACGGCATTACGGAGACATCCAGGCTGATGGACCAGCCAGTGGACCGAAAACTTCAGCGCGGCAAAAAAGCAGTTTCGTTTACAAGATTAAATTTTGAAATCCTCCTACCGATTTTTTTCAACAATTTTTCGTCATACCAAAATATACAAAACTGTTTAAACGACACTAATTTGTTCATCGGAATTTCTTCATCTAAAATTTATTAATTTAAAGCTCCAACTTTTTGCCATTTACGCTATTTTTTAATGGATTAATCGCTCCATTAATAATTAATATAACAAATTAATATTACATAATAATCATGCATGCGAGTCACATGAGGCATTTAAGAGTTTTTTTTCGATACTGAAATAGTTTTAAGGGTCTATCCAGTCGAACATTTTCAACAGATTACGAGTATTATCGAATTTTCGTCGAAAGCACGGAAGACAGCAACAAAAATCATGTTCTTAGCAATTTTTTATAATTTTTTTCATGGAAATTTTGGGTTCTGGGTGCAATAAATGGTAGATTCATGCTCAGGGGATAAAATGACATCGAAATGGACCAATAAAAAAAATATTAAAAACTCAGCATTTTTTTTTATTTTCGGGGAAGAAAGTTTCTTTACTAAATCATCAATAACTTCTTTTCCTTTACGATTAGGCACTCCACTGTGTGCCCAATCTCTCCCTTGTGATTTTCTCTTCAAAATGATTATTGAATTACCAAGTTCCGATGATTTCTCGATTTTTGGCAGAATTTCAAAGTTGGACCATCGATTTTTGCAAATCTGTCCATACGATACCTCTTTGCCTCCATTTGCGATTTTTCAAGTGGTCTTTCTTGGAAAACTATAAGAGACATCGATATGATTTCAACGCCATTACTGTAGTCCGACAAAAAGCTTTTCCAAACACACTAATTGAATCTCCATAGCATATAAGAAGCACACTGTACGACCTTTTGAAATTTCGTGATTTTTGAGACTTCGGAAAAGTGGCTAGCGAAGTCAAAAAATTTATATTCCGTTTTAAAAGTATTAATAGGGTCTAGTTGATCGTAAATTTTCCTCTGATTATGAATGTGCCTGAGTTTTGGTCGAAAGTACAAAATTAGAGTAGGAAAAGGCGAAAAAATATTCTTGAATATTTTTTTGTCATTTTTTCCTAGAAATGGAAAGTTCAAGACGGATTTGTCTTCAAGGTATAAAAATACATCGATATGGACCTGCTATATGACACTAAACGTCTAAATATAATAATTACTTCGAGTTTTGTTTGGGTTTTGTTGGATTGAGGACCGACTATAACAAATTCGTATCGCTCATCGACGTAAGACTGATTGGGCGCCTTTAAAAATAAATAATAATTCAGGGGTTGATCCGGGAAACATACATGCTTGTATCAATCGACTCAGAGTTTCACCCCCAACCCCCATTTCCATCCATTTCACGGATGACATTCCTTCCGTGCGACACCCTGTATACATATATATACATAAGACATTGGCATGCGCACTAAGGAACGATACTGTCGATAAGAATCAAGAACTTTGGAAAGTTGGGTTCGTCCACCAGGGTTTCTCCCCTCTCCCTCTTTCTCTCTCTCTTTCTCTGTCTCCTTCGCCCAACGATTTTTTATATGTCCGAAATGCGGGCTGTATCGAAGTCCCGATCGTATCTTCGATCGAGACTTTTCGATCGAGGTTTGCCCCAGGATAATGCACATCGAGGCAGGAGCGGATAAGAGGAGGAATAGAAGTAGGATGAGAAGAGGCAAGAAGTGGAGGACCGGGGAGGGGCAAGATTCTTGGAGAACGCCACCGAGAGGGAGTGATCAAGTTGAGAGAAACTAGAATGGGAAATGTCGAGGGGACAAATGCAAATTCGGAATAGAGAGAGAGAGAGAGATGATGATAATGATGATATAATTGATTATGCCCTAGTGTAACTATCGGGAAAAAAAAGATAACAAAAAAAAATTTTTTAAAATACAATGCAAAGTAAATATATAACAATATACAAATCATAGAAAATATATGATAAAAAAACTAACAATATAATTTCAAAGATAGATACCACATATCATGACCATTACGGGGAGATCCTGCTTTGGCAGGCTCAAAAAATCGATTTTGTTAAATTGCTTAAATGTTTTCCTAGAAATGATTTTTTTTTACAAAAAGGACTTTTTTTCAAACCTGAGAAAACATTCAAATTTCATAATTTTTCAAGTTATTCTTAGTTCATTTAGAAGAAAAATATATGAAAATTCAAATAGTGTTTGGTTTTTTTTTTGTTTAAGATGAAAATTACGAGCTCCATCTGTCGCGCCCATTGGAAACAGCAATTGCACGAATGTGCATAAAACTCGGTTGCATGTGAATATTTTTCTCTAAACACAATTTTTTTCCATTTTCAAACGTGTAATAAAATCATTTAAAAATTTCGCTAGACTTGCTTTCTTTTACCTATCCAAAAAAAATCCCCAAAAAATCGATTTTATAGCCTTCCAAAGCAGGACCTTAATGAAAGAAGAAAATGACCAATTGCGTGATATTACTTTGGACAGATCGTAAACAATGAGGGCATCAAACCAAGAGTCACAGGAAGTGGTATGAAATGATACTCCGGAGTCAACTACGTTTATACATAATTAGAAAATAAGATCCTTCAGATACCTGGACTCGAAACTCCTACCAAGAATATTGCAGTTGAGATCACCAGTAATAATTATGTTTCTGAAAGCATGAGAACAACTCGAATACGCCTCTAGGAAATCGTCTCTAGGAATCGTCTTCGGTAAATTGATGAAAAAGTAATGTATCTGAATTTTTCGAGGAAATACCGAACATGTGTTCAAGTGAGTTCGAAAAGACACTCGATGACACCGCAAGCAACCTTTACTGTCAAAGAAGAAAGAGAGAGAGAGGAAAAAAAAGGGTCATAAAATAAATAATACGAGTGACAATTATTTGGTATTTAATTATCGACTAGCCACTAAGAACAAGTGTTGATACAAAATAATTAAAATTCCACATGACTATTTCCATCACTCTCTCTCTCTCTTTCTCCCTCTCTCTACATAGCTCGTTTCTTCTCGTCTGCTGGAGTGACATTCCTGAAGGAATTCAGTACTAAAATCCTGCTCGGAATTCTTGAATGACAAATTATTCTTATCTATTCCGTTGTCGGATGACAGCAAACCTCGCAGAGTATTCATTCCCCATCGCTGGAGCTTTTTAATTCCAGCTTCGAATCGACTCTTATACGGAGTACCCGATCTCCACGGGTCGTCTGAAATTTTAATAGGTTCGCTAAAAAAAATTCTAGCCACGTTTCATTCACGCTTACTTTTGCGAGCACACTTTTGCTTTTGCAGTAAGAGCACTTTTTTCAAGATTTATTTATAATGAAAACGGATTTTCAATAATTGGCGATGTTTGGAGATACGACATTTTTTTCGATGTCTCAACGGGTAATGAGTCTGGGAAGGAGGAAGAATTAGCGAATCGTCGATAATGATGCTAATGATGATAATAACGATTTATTTATTTCATTGTTAAACGAGTTTTGTAAGGAATGAAATTAAATAGAAAAAATGAATTAACAAAGAATACGAAGTAGGTAATATAGATAACATTTTTTTAAAATGTAGGCGATGTTTATATAATTATGTATAAGAATTTTTTTTTATTTAAAAAAATAATAATGAAAAATATAAATATACATATATCGGAGATAAAAAATAATAAACAAAATAAATTAATACAATGGAGAATGAAAGAGAGAATGCAGAGAGAAAGAGAGAGAGAGAGAGAGGATATCCAAACTGCGGAAAGGAACATTCTCAAGTTCTCTTTACTGGGTCGCATGCCTGGCTAAACGGTAGCGAAAGGAATCGAAGGAATTCGCTGTGGCATCCCGACGCGCATACTTCTCACTTACACGTATATACAGGACTTGTGGTAGACTGTGGGAGCTAGAGTCATCATGGCTTTTCTTATAATTGTAAATATTATGAATATTTATAATATCTATAAAATATGAATATTTTTTGAAGATTTGGAAAAGTTTTTGGAGCCTCTAATTTTGGGACTGGAATCTTCAAAATGTATTATTTAAACTGGTAATTATGCAAAAGTAGATCACCACTAGTGATATTTAGCCGGCGGACGTTGACATTTTTAATTCCATTTTAACTCCATTTTAATTCCATTTTAATTCCATTTTAATTCCAGAATATACCCAAATAAACCCAAACAACCTCAATTATTTCTATAAGTTATGAGGTTGTTTGGGTTTGTTTGGGCATATTCCGGAAGGCTCATTTCACAAATCCCCCTACTCCTCACCTTCACTTTAGGCGTCGAAGTATACGAAAAATGCCTTATTTTATTGAATTTTTTGCTAAACTTCAAAACCTCATAACTTATGGAAATAATAAAACAAATATCAGCCTCCGCCAGCTAAATATCACTAGTGGTGATTTATTAAAATAATTTATGGCAAAAAAAATTTCTCGCCAAAATTGAGGTGAAGCCCTACTTTTGCACAATGACCTTTAAATTTACATACAAGGAGCGCCATTTTGTTTATTTTTCAAGGTGATGAAAAAAATATAATCGATCAATTGAAGGAAAGGAGAAGCCCAGTACGTGGAAAATAATGAAATCCAGGATAATAAAAATAACGATAATTGTGTAAATCCATGATACTTAGGGACCCTAGCACGATAGTACTTACAAGTTATTTTTGTGCAAGTTTGTGCACCTTATAGCTGTTTATAGCGCATTCCACATCGTCCTGGCTATCGCGGACATTTATTCTCCAAGCTCTTGAGAAATGTCTCTCTCGCTCCCTCTCGGAAATCTCACCCTTGCAAATACAGAGGAGTGCGTCGTCGGTACGGACAACGAGATAGCGAAACACTGCCTTCCGCAGGACCCGAACCACACCACCACACATTTCTCATCTCTTATTTTCTTGCTCGGCATTTGACGCGAGCAATGCATTTATTCTCGACCCTGTATGTACAGGGTGACGATTGTGAGACGCTCATCAAATTTTCAAGCCCAGCGCAATTTTTTGCGACCAGGTAAAATTCATTTTACAATGGATTTTCGATTAGTTTTTCGACGAAAAATTAAAGAGTATTTTTCTGAAGATCGGAGTAATAGCCGAACGTAAATTCGAAATAATAAAAGAAAAGTCAACATTTTATTTCGAGCACGATAAGTGAATTCCATAATGGACAAAACAATTACTCAAAATTTATGACGACGTGAAATAATTCAATTTAATGCTATTGAAAAATTGGATTTTTGAAGGTTGAGTATTCAGCATTTAATAACCTTCATACTCCGGAAGCCAAATATAGTATCGATTTTCGTTTGTAGCCTATATAACAATCTTTTTATAATCCGAAATAGAATGTCGTTTTCTTTTTTAATTTAGGTTTGGAGCCAACGGAATCTTGTTTTTTCCCTAATTTTTATGTCGGGACTCTCGAATTTTTATTAATTTTTTTTATTGGTTTCGAGCCCATCGAATTATTATTTGTTTCGATTTAAGTTAAAAATAGAATTTCGATTGATTTTCTCAATTCGATTTGGAACTAATCGAAGTTTTTTCCGATATTGATTAAGAGTTCAACAAAATTTTATTTTTTTCCACTAATTTTTAATACTGAGTTTTGACATTACTGATTTTGTATTTTGACAATGTTTCTCATTCTGAAAATGCAGTACATTTTTTATCGAAGACTTATTGAATGTTAATTAAGGGTATGACGAACACGCCTCCGTCCACTTCGACATTTTGAAACCACTATTCTCTAAAACGGCTGAATCAATCGGTACGAAATTTATTGTATGCATTCTGGACGGTGGCACCGAGGGTCCCCCGGTCGCCATTTTTGATTAAAACGTTTCATTCTTGATAAATCGCAGTTTAAAACGTTTCGACTATCTCTCTCGCACTCGTTTGTCACGTGGTAACGTTCGCCATGCCCTTAAAGATGATATTTGTCTCGATTATGAAGTGAGACATTTTTGTAAGAATATAGGGATCATTGTCACCCTGTATATGTATATGAGTTTGGATACGTCACGAGCTATCCACGAAGGGTTAGATGCATAGCAGCTCGAGGCAGTTTTAGCGCTAATCTACCCGCGCAAGAACGCCCTCTCGTGTCCCGATCACGAGCCAAGTTCTCCACGGTCCTTTTATTTTACACGAGCAACAAAGGTGGACAAAAAAAAAAAGAAAAAAGAGAAAGAAAAGGAACGCTCGCGTGCAATCCACAATGAATGCTGTGTAAAAGACACACGGACGTGCGAACGAATGAGCGCAACACAAGGGATTCACCACTGGAATTCGTCTTGTCCGTGTAGGCAGACATTTTTATTCTCATCTCATTCCGACGTGTACATTAGAGATAGGCCGAATCTCAGAGAGCAACATCACGCACACGCGAGATGAAGGCACACCACTCGTACGTGTCCCCTCGAACGCGACTCCTATCGTCAAAAATTCACCGAGACATTTATTCAAAAACTCATTTTCTTTCGACTAGGAAAGTCGAAATTCATTTTCAGGGTTCTGTACCTCAAGAGAAAAAAACAAGGGCGAAACCAACTCTCACTTGTCCGGGTTTTTTTTTTAATAGGAAAACAAAGAAAAATGAAGACGACGAATATCTGGTGTACAAGTTTGGGTTTGTTTGACATTGGAAGTGGTACAATTTTTCTTCGAGATGTATCTTTTTACCTTATTTTAATAATTAGTTAATTATTAATAATTGAAGGGAGTAATTTATTATGTAATTAGAGCGAAAAATGAATTTAACATTTTCATGTCTTAGTAAAAAAACGAAGCGGATTTCCCGATCATAGAAAACCAATCAGGGTCAATTAAAAATTCAATAAAATGCCGTGACAATTCCGAATATCATGATTCCTACTACGTGCCATATAATTAAATTAATTCTGCAAAAAAATCAGACGTTCTTTATCAGTGGTATTTTTATTGGTAATTATTAGTACCGAATTTCGATAATCATAATTGTAGTAAAATTTCGACTTATTTGTGCTCACTCGATTTTTTTTACCATTGTTTTCTTTTGACACTATATTTTGGAAATGATAATATTACCAATAGAAAAATCGCTCCAGCATTTTCGTATCCTAAGAAAAGTAAATAAACGATTTTCCGAGTAATCCAAAACCTGCCGGACACAACGCGAAATTACAACAAAATTCACCAACAATTATCAACTGCATAAAACCTCCAAAATAAAATCACGATGGAAAAGAAAGAAAAAAAAAACAGAGATTTTTATTCCCTACCGGGACTCGAGTGATCCTCATCGTGACGGAATTTCATTTCTAACGAGTCAGCACTCGGTCAAAGTCCACGTATATATACGTAATGCAATATGAGATCGAATGTCGAGGGTCTCGTGGACTCGATGGGAGCTTGTGATACGAGACAAAAGGTGCGAGCTTTCGATGCAGAAACGAGCAATTATCTCGGGAGAAATAAGTGGCGAGGAGACCGGGGAAAAGACGGAAAGAGAGGGTGACGTAGAGAGAGAGAGAGAGAGAGGAAGAGAAAGAATATATAGGTGAGGCGCCCGAGTCGTGAGCCCGTCACTTATAAGTGATTCCGATAACCTCTCAATCGGGGCTCATTCCTGCTACGATTTTTTTTAATGTCCTTCTGGTCCCGCTGGGATGCTGTGAGACCGCGGTAACCGAACAACGGAAAATTCGATATCTTGGCTACAGCTTGTAGGTAGAATGCAGGATAACCACCTGAGGCTGGAAAAATCATCACCGAGAATAAGAAGGGTACGATATATAAAGCCTGCACTTCATATACATCAGCATAAATAAACATATCTATGTTTATATATGTACGTATATATTTACATAACTATCTATAAATATGTATGAATGTATGTAAGCTACGATACTATGTACTGTAAACTTCTGTGGAATAATTAACAGTATGGGTGATCGGGCGAGTTGAATCACTTGGAATAATAAAACGTTCCAGATATATATGTGCAAAAACGTTTTAGAAGTGTTTTGTGAGATCGCGTAAACGAACTTATAATTTTTCAAAAAATCACGTCCGCCTGCAAAAGGCTCTGATGGATGTCTAGGAAGAGCATAAAGCGCAATGGTCATTGAAAAATCACCAAACTGACCGAGCAAACCAAACTGGACTGGAAATAGTAGGAAGTCTAATATCCATGAAGCCAAATAATATCCATGAAGCCAAATGGCCTAAAATGCCGGCAATCCATGAATCGGATGGATGGAAAGTTTCCGAAAACTTGGTGCAAATGGAATTTAATACGTTTTTATATACATATATATAATATTAGTGGCTTTTATCGTTTTTGGTGATAACACCAACCCCTAATAGTGTTGATGTAATCATGAGAACATTAATAAGCAGTCTTTTTAGACGAATTTTTAGACTGATGTAACTTGGCAGTTACATTCTAAAGTCAGGGGTCTAAGTTTGCATCTTTCCAGGATGATGTATGTGCCAATGAACATTAAGGCTTTTATGTTGCATCAGGTATCTCATGAAAGGGCAGACTGCGTTTTCGTGAAGAGGAAGAAGATTTCATGTAGAGAGAGAGAGAGATGATGATGATGATAAATTTTATTATGCCCTAGAATTAACTGTCGGGCAAAATCATAATTATAACAACTATTGAAAATAATACAAAAATAGTACAAAA
>JAPYZJ010003176.1:0-18344 GCA_030522765.1 Ophioninae sp. B BG-2022a | reverse complement strand
TTTTATAGTTTAGGAGTTATGATTTTTTTTCGATTTTTTGAGAAATTTCGACATGACCAGTTCTAAAAAATTCTAAAAGAAAAAGCAAGAGACTTTTCATAGTCTTTTTTTTTGTAACTAAATTCTGATGAGTTGCATTTTTATGCATAAAATAATCAGCTTCGTAACTTTGATAAAAGTTATAAAAATGTTGGTCTAAATTAAAAAATTTACGTTCCGTGATTTATGACTTAAATTTTCAACTGTAAATTAAAAATCCAAACTGGTGACATAATGATTTCTTAGTCAGTCTCAGAAATGCGCCGGACTCTCAGCTTTCATAATAATACAAAAAAAGTGGTACTTAATGGGGGAAAATTTCGTAAAATCAGTCTTCAAAGACAGCAAGGTGGAAAATCCTTAAAATTATGCAACTTATGAAAAAAAAAACATTCCTAAGGCTAATTCATGATTAGAGAATGCTGGAAATCTATCGAGTTGGTTGTATGAGGACAGTTTTAAGTAAAAAGTTGAAAATTTAAGTCATAATTCACGGAAGGAAAATTTTTAACTTTAGACCAACATATTCATAACTTTCATCAAAGGTACGAAGCTGATTATTTTATGCATAAAAATGCAACTCATAAAAATTTAGTTACAAAAAAAAGACTCTGAAAAGTCTCTTGCTTTTTCTTTTAGAATTTTTTAGAACTGGTCATGTCGAAATTCCTCAAAACATCGAAAAAAAATCATAACTCCTAAACTATAAAAAATTGCATAACATACATAGGGGGTGTTTCGGATACCCTACGACATGCCGGATCTACATTTTTTTTTATGACGTCAATTGACCGGCCACCCTGTATATCGTGGAACCCAGCTTGATATATATCCGATATATATCTTCGAACCCTGGTCAAAAATTAGATACAATCACTTAAAATACCATGGACCAAACTTCTTGCGACACTAACAAGTTCTGCTAAATACCGTCAGATGGCGTTAAAATCAATTTTCCAGCGATTTTGTATCATCGGTTTTGGCATGGTCCCCATCTTACCTCGCTACCCCGTCTTACCCCACCTTCCCCTAATTGAGTACGAACTAATTGAAATTGAACTATTTATTGCAATGAATACATTTAATAAGGTAATTGCTCCAATCAGTATAATAATAATAACAATAGCAACAACAATAACAATCATATAAATATAGTAATTATGGAATCATTAAAAAGAAATACTTTTTTATTTTTATAGAGACCCGACCAATCCAGCGATTCAAATATACGATAAATAGAATTTGAAATTTTTTGTTCATATTTCGGGAGAGCGTGTGAAAAGAATTTGATGCACTTGTATCGAGGCTTGGCAGGGCCTGTACGCGGGGACATTGATTCGAATAGGTATGCACATTAGCACAAGGAAAGTTCATCGTCCGAGTACGATCGAGCGAGAAATCTCTCGTTTCTTCTTCACTCGCTTCTCTCAATGAAGTCATTGATGACGCTCTTTCTCTCTCTCTCTCTCTCTCTTTGCTACTGTTGGCCAGCATCGACGTCACTCGCGAAACCGAGACCTGATCGCCAAAGTTATTTTTGATAGTAAACTCGCCAGTCGTTTTGTACAGATGTGACGATCTGCTAGTGACTATATTACAAAAAAACGAGTGCTTGTTGTTTGAAACTTATTATTTTTTATATACTTTATTTTTCGTTAGAATTGTTCGTACACTTTATGTATCTTCGGAACTGTTGTTTTTCATATTATTATTTAAAATTATTTACTAGTTTTTCCTCCCCGTACACCTTTCCGGGTTTTTAGGGCTCCTCTTCGCCCCTCTTCCTTCCTGTTTATTCCTGTTTCCCCTATCTCGTTTTCCTCCTGCTCTCCCCGCCCCTTGCGGCCACAGCCGACTTTCCCCCTTTCTAGCGCATTCCCCATGCCATTTCTGACACGGGCATAGGATAACTGCGGAAAACCCGTGCCGGTACAAGCCGGTCCTAAGTTTACCCCCCTAAATTTCCCTAACCGCTGGTCGCAGGCTGCGCCTTAGCTCGCATGGCCAACGGATCAGTTATTGTTTATTATATATTATTATACCCGTTATAAAAAATAATAAATTAAGGTTAATTGAGGAATCCATACGCAAGGTACATAAATAAATAATGTAAAATAAATAAAACAATGAATATTAAAACAAAGAAATAAAAACAGAAAAACAAAATGTCTCTTAACATTCGGACGTGCACAAATAAAAGAATAAATAAATATTGAGGGAGAGAGCCTGGAAGACAATAGTCTCAATATGCGGGCACACGATTGGAACGCTAGGCAAACCCGGACACGAGTTCAAGCCTGAACCGCTCTCCCACTTTCCATCCGAACCTCCCTCCGCTTTTCAATCGTTCACTCGAATCTTAGGCTATCTCCGTCTCGTGCTTTTTCGTTCTCCTCGTCTGGATTTCCAGCGAGAGGAGGAGAGAGGTGAGCATGCGAGTTGAGAGGTAAGGAGGAGGACCCGACCGGTGCTCTCGGCCCCGAGAGCAGCATTCGGAGTATGCGGGCACAAAAGCGAGCGGGTAACGAAAGTACTCGATGAGCTTGAATCGGACGGTAACGAGGTCCGAGTACGCCTCTCGAACGATATTGCACATGGCTACAAACCCAATCTGCATATCCGCACTATTTGAAAGGAGAATTTCCTCTTTATCGTAAAATACCATTTGTATCTCACGTTCCCGCATTTCCCAGGGAAATCGTCATTTTCGATCTTGCATCATTGAAACGTACACCAACGTACGTTGTTCCGAGAAAGAAAAATGTTTGAAACAAAGCGGATATCGCGAAAATAGTCGTGAATTACGTTTCGTTAAAAAAAGAATCGGGAACTTAAAAAAAAGGGCGAATGTCACGCAAATAATTACAAAACTCCGATTTATTTCATAATACTTGGGAACTCCGAAAAAAAGGGACAAATATCACGAAATGGGTGTAAAACATTGTCTGTCTGCATTTTTGGGAAATCTCAACAATAAGGGCAGATATTGCAAAAATGCTAACAAATTTAGTTTCCTTTTAGAATTATTCGGAAATCTTGAAAACGGGAAAATATCCCGGGAATTGTTATATATATGGGGCATTCCATGTCGATGCGCCCTGGATCTGACCCGTTACCTCTCCGATTTAACCCGTAAATTTTTATGTTATTGTATTGTATATGTTTTATGGTATTGTAGCATCTCTGAAAGCCACTCAAGAACTTTTTTAGATTATTTTGGAACGATTTGACTTTACAACATATTTTATACACAAAAAAATAACGCCTAAACTTAAAAATGGGAAAAAATCCACAAAAATCCTGTGTCACATATGAAACACTGTAAATGTTGAAAAAAGTGGGCATGCGTTTCGTTTGGCCTACAACGCGCATTTTTCGAAAAAAATGGTAGAGGACAAATGAAAAAAAAAGGAAAGAGGAAAAAAAATTACATGAAATCATGTCGAATTTTTTCAGATTGTATTCAGAATTTTTGTGTTTTGTGGGTTATTGATCCTATTAAAAACAATTTTTTTTCTTTTTTTTTTGCGATAAAAGGTCATTGTTGGTCACACGAAACCCGCGCCCACTTTTTCTCAACGCTCACAGTGTTCGACATGTGCTACAGGATATTTGTGATTATTTTCCGTTTGTAAATTTGGGCGTTAATTTTTTGTTTATAAAAACTGTTGTGAAGTCAAATCGTTGCCAGAGAATCTGAGGAAAATCTAGGGAAAATACGGAAAACCTATTCCAGTACGGTTGGTTCCAAAGTTCACCTCCCGGCCGCGGAACGAGTTTCATCGACAAATTTCGAAGACAAAATCGCCGCCACCGGGGTTTGAAACCCGGAACCTCCCGATCCGCTGGCAAGCATCTAACCACTCGACCAACGAATCGGTTCAAGAATAATTATAAACTTTGTTGTATTTTACAATTTTCGGGAACTCAAAAAAAGGGCGAATACCAGGGAAATGGTAATGACCTCAGTTTTACTTTAGCATCATCGGTAACTTAAAAAAACAAAAAAAAAACCGCGGATATATCACAAAAATGGTTACACACTTCGGTTTCTTTAAAAAATTGTTCGGAAGTCCGAAAAGTGAAAACAAAAATAAAAATGTTAAACAAAAAAATACGTAAAAGAAAGTAAATAAAAAAATCAGATAAATAATATACAATAATATGAAACATAAATAAAAGAATGAACAAATAAATACATTAAAAAAATGTTTGAAAAGATTAAAAAAATAAATACGATGGCGCGTGGTCGATCCTGGGCTCCGTGAACGGAGTCGTTTGAGAAACGCATCTGACGACGAGGATAGTCACGGGGTGCGTGGCGAAGCCACTTTTGGTCACAAGCTACAAGCTTTTGCTGCGCCCTAGGTTGGCGAGAGAGGCTGCGCGATTGCGCGTCCGCGTCCCCGAGACGCGCGTCTGCCAAACGTGAGAGATCGCCGCGCGCATCCGCGCTCAACCGCGCTAGTGTGTCATTCTAAAAATAGTGGGCAGAAACTGCGAGCGCGCGGGGACATTAGTGTGTGCGCACCGCACGAATATTGGCGTGCACGTTTATGGATAGACGACCGTCCCTAGGAATATACAGAGTCTCGGTCGTGAACTCGTGGAACTCGAGCAAGAGGTGCCGGAGGGGAGGGCGATGATTAAATTAAACGGAGGGTTGGGCGCGAAAGACTTTTTTTATGCTAATCACACACGCTCAGAGTGCACGTAAGGAGTGGGTCGAGTAGCCGAAGGCATTGATGGTGGAATCTCGTTTCTGATCGTCATTTGGGGCAAGAGCGCGAATTTTTAAGTTTTTATTTTTTTGCATGATTGGAAATTTTGACCGGGACCAAAGAATATCGAGTTGTTCATTCGAAAAATATATTAGTTAACAATTCAAAAGGGTAAACAGGTCGGTTGGGTTTTATCAATTAACGATCTCAAAAAACGGATCCATTTTCAATTTTTTAATTTTCCTTTCAAATTCAAATTTGAATGAAACAAGTGCAACCTTAAACAATTTATAAGATTTATAAAAAGTAAATAAATTATTTGGACATTAATTGGTGTTTAATTTTACGTATAAAAAACTAAACGTTGTTCTTGGCGCCATGTGTGTCATCTGCCAAACCCGATTTTAGGATACCTAAAATGTACCTCTTCCATATCCTATATCTTTGTAACAGAACTTCCGGCACTGCGCTTCGCAATATGAACATTTTTTTAAACTAAAAAAACGATTCATTAATATCTATTTCGTTTCTTATTTGACCTTTACTGTCCACTCCATTCGTTCTTTAAATAGCCTTTTTTCACTGCTTCATTTGAAAGTTTATTGAAGCCGAAAGTTGAGGTTGGAAGTCTCGAATAGCAATACATAAGAACGTTTAACCGTTTTTGCATCATAAAACGACCATATAAATAATTCTTCAATTGAATTGCATTTATCTTTAAACGGAAACTTAATGATTCATACATTATTCATGTTTTCATTTTTTTTATTTTTATAAAAATTATGTTTCATACACATAATAACCCATTATTATTAATTATTAATCATTATTTTCTCCGTCTTCATATTTGTTCACATTTCCAGTTTCCCAACTGTCGTTTTTCTTGTTCCTTTTTTTTTAACTCGACGAACTGAATTTAATTTTCAAATCGTTACGTTTTTTTTTTACGGCGAAACTATGATCGTGTTGTAAATTTAACTGTGGCTTTAATACACGAACGTATTCGGGCGACTGACTCAAGCAAAGCTTTTATGGTAGGAATAGTTTGCATTCGCCACCCCGATGTAAGTGCGCACGTGCTCTGCGGAGAATGTTTACAGAATCGAAACATGAGCGAGGTAAAGCATTCCCCTCTGGATCCGCGCGCACCATACAAATGCGATGAAACGTATACACCGGCTTTCCCTCCGAGTTTGCTAGTTCTCCGTTCGTTCTTGACGTCAAACATCGACACGATGACTGATGATCGTCCGCGCATGCGTATCCACATTGAATCGACTCGGGAATTCTTGGAATCGACCACCACCAAAAGCCCCAAAGATAACTTGTCATCCCCACGTTTTCATTCAAGACTCATTTCGAACTAACATTTCGGAGTAAAAAAATCGTTCTTTTTTCTTTTTGGCAACAATGCTTTCCAGAATTGGAATTTATTTAAGCACAATTATGAAGAGTTCTTGGACGTCGAGAGTGAGAATCGAAACTTTGAATAGCCAAAAATAGGGAATTCTTATTTATTATAATTTTTTATTTTATTATATATCCTATCATTTTTATTTTTATACAAATTATGCTACGCGTTTGAAAATAAATTCAAACGCGAAGTTAATGATTTATTGGCCGACTTAATGTTTGAGTTCGAAAATAAATTCAGTTTAATTCAAAATTTATTCATTGGTCGATTTCTGAGGCAAAAAGAGGTTAAGAGCGAGCCGCACGCCCTCTCCCCCTCGTCCGCAGATCAGAGTGATAGTTTCCCATGGATTTCCTAAACGGCTTTTCAGAATTTCATGAAATTTGACCGGACAATGTAAAAACGATAGACGAACGGCTGGGTTCTCACAAAATGTTTCAAATCGGAAAAAAACATTACAGGTTGTATTACCACGCGAGCATCGTGATGGAAAATGCTGTCGAATGAAAAGTTTGGTTTATATCACGACTTACAGGGGAGAAGTGCCGCGCAGCCATATTCGAAACACACGTTTTGGGACCTCAACCAATTTGACTCTGTCACATATTTTAGGAGATCCATGGGAAACCATAACTTGCAGGTATTTGTTTACAATTTCGAGAAAATTCGTCCGACATTTGCGATATTTCGTTCCGGTGAATGCCGGGGCGCTGCACATCTCGAAATTTCCAGTGTGTACATATGTACGTATTCATACTCATACACGAAGCCCGTCGAGGCTTCCCGGACGCTAGCGACAATGTTGCCTCGCGGTAGATAGCAGTAGCTCGCGCTAATTTTGTTTTACTAACGCGAACCGAGGCTGCGTCCAAGTTTTGTCGCGGGTGCGGCCGCCTCTTAAGGGGGGATCCTGCTGTGGAAGGCTCAAATAATCGATTTTGTGGAGAATTTTTTTCAGGATAAAAAAAGCAAGTCTTGCAAACTTTTTAGATTACTTTATTACATGTCTGAACAAGAAAAAACAATTTTTTTTCTAATCGGAGCGACAGATGGAGCTCGTAATTTTCATCTTAAACAAAAAAAACCAAATACCATTTTAATTTTCATTTTTTTTCTATGTGAACTAAGAATAACGAAAAAAAATTATGAAATCTGAATGTTTTCTCAGGTTTGGAAAAGAAGTGCATTTAAAAAAAAAAATCATTTCAACTTGCTAAGGAATTTGTTAAGATTTTTTTTTTGAGTGCTTTAGTTCAAATAGAAAAGAAAACAACGCTCAAGCTCACAAGTCTTAGTTTTTTTTCATTGGTGGTCTAGTTTTTTACAATCACATCCGCCAGTTCAGAAAAATCGTAAATACGAAAACTCGAGAAAACGGGCTTCAAAGTTTACGAGCGCTCGTATACCTACTCGATACCCCACTGTGTCCAGTACTGAGTCTTTGGGAATATATCTTATTAGTCTATATAACTTTGCTTGAACATTCTTAGATACATAAGGAATACACATAAGCAATAAAAAAAAACAATTTTTTGAGCCTGCTAAACAGGATCCCTTCTTAAACATTCTTATGTATTCCTATAAGAGATTTCTAACCTCAAAGTTGGAAAACAGACGGTTTAAATAATCGCTCAAAGAAAACAGTGAAAATCCAATCAAATACATCGATGCATTCTCACGATGTAAAAAAACTTTATCGTCATATGAAAGAAGATGATTGAAAGAATCCCATCGAGTTGAGCAAATATTTATATTTTTATTTGGAATCCGATTGAGCTAAGCAAATATTTATATCGTATTCAATCATATGTTTGGTGTTAATGAAATTGAACATGAAATAATAACGAAAATCCAGCGATAGCCCCACTTAAAAAAATATATACCTATTATAACAGACCGGGGTGACTGTTTCTTTTACATTATTCGACGTGGGATAATCACAGGAGTTGAGGTGCAATGGCCGTTTGATCCTAAAATTGAGAAAACGAGGACAGTTTTTTTTTAAGCACGAAGCGTTCATTCTCCTATGCCAAAAAAGCCTAACGGTTCGTCCATGGATAGCTCGACAATTCAGCACACGAATCATATATAACTCATTTTTCGAAACACGAATCGATGCACTGAAAAAACTAAACGTATTCTTCTTTGAAACGAGTTTTGTACGGTTTCATAAAAGAAGGGTTTCGTATCGTCACTTTCCGAAAAAAATGGTCATAACTCAGTCTGTTTTTAAAATAGCACGAAATAGCAAAGGAAATGCAAAAATTGAAAGTACATTACCACAAAGGAAATAATTGAATCCAGGGTAAACAAGAACCCTGAGAAATGGTAAATGTAGGTAAACTAGATCTTAGGTAAATCAGAGTTACATAAAAAATGTATTTTTTTTCATCTATTATTCGCCCAAGCCCCTGAAATTCCGGCTGAAGAAACCGAAAAATGACTGGCGCGATTGTGCAGCGTTCGTTGAAAATATAATTTATTTTTAATTGATCGTCTTTTCAGTGGCACGCGCTGTTAGCGCTTTCACCTGACCCCTTCCTTTTTCTCACTACTCAAATTTTCCGCTACGTTTCTTCCCTGTTCCACCAGCTTTCTTTCCCGTTGCACCATATCTTCTTCCCTGTTCAATAGCCCACCAGAACCTAACTCCCATTGCGGCCACAGCCGACTTACCCTACACTTTACCGCATTTGCCAAGGGTACGGGGAAACTGTGGAAAACTTGTACCGGTATAGATGGGCATGTATTTTTCTGATTCCTTGGTGTGCAGACTTTTTGTTAAAGTATGTAGGCCTACACCGAGGCCTCAGAAAAATCGGCCTCCCGCTCACCGGTCGATGCGCTAACCAGAGCACCGCTAAGCGGTCACCGATCCAAGTTGCTTGGATCCTATCTCGACGGGGCTTAACTTCGGTGATCCAAGTTGCTGGGATCCGATAACGCGGGTTAATTTCGCCTGAGCTGCGCTCCGACCGCCCAGACACCAGCGTCGGACGCAGCGTTACTTTTTTATAGATTCGAATTGCGCTCGATATCGGGTGTGTGTACAGCACGAAATGTCTGATACAAAGAAAAGCTGAGAAATTAGAGCACCACGGGTAGCCTACAATTGAATATGGGCGGAGAGTCCATTATAGACCGGTGGATCTTTTTAGCGTGCGCAACTAACTATGTAGGTCTTTTCTCGCGTATTGCAATTGTGCATCCCAGCGTCTACGTATATTGGAACAAATAAGGCACAATGCGAGAAAAAGATATTGAGGTGAGATCGCGAGAAAAGTCGCTCTTGGAATCCTTGGTTACTTTTTGCATCTTGAATATATGTGTATGGATGTACGTATAAATACCTCCAACCGTGCGGACGATTCAGCTATTATAAAACTCGATCTAATTGTAAGTGATTCCTTAAATGGCGAGACTCTCGTGAGTAGTGTATGAGAATCGAGAACGCAATGTGATTCATTCAGAATGAATGCGTGCGTGCACCATTCGCGCTCGTTTACTTTTCATACAAAGCATTTTGCTGATGCCTCTTCCCCCCTTTTCCTTCCCACCCGGCACGACCGTCGCACTGGTCCTCACAACTGTCTTGATCGTCACTAGAATTCATGTGAAAGCAGTGCATTTTTTCACACTTGAATCAAAATGAAATGGCGCTGGATCTTGATAAAGCTCTGAATCAAAGTAAAAGGTTTCAGAAGAAAAGTCCTTCGTTTTAGACGAATAAGGGCGTTGTTTTAGAAAAACGCTTCATTTTAGAAGGAGAAAGGTTCCGGAGAAAAAAGTGCTATATTCGAAAATAAAGCGGCCTCGTTTCAGAATGAAGTGCTTCGCTGTGTAATCATAAGAGCTTTGTTTCAAACGTGAAAGACTTTATTTTAGAAGAAGGCTTCGTTTCAGAAGAGGTGTCCTTCGTTTCAAATGAAAAAAAGGCTTCATTTCACAGGAAAAACGTCCTCATTTCAGAGAAATAGGGCTCTTCGTTTCAAAATAAAAAAGACTTTATTTTGGTAGAAAAACGGCTTGTTTCCAGAAGGTAAGGACTTCTTTTCAGAAACAAAGGGTTTAATTTCACAAGAAAAGGGCTCCAACTTCAGGCGAAAAGGAGCTTCGCTTCAGAAAAAAAGGACTTCGTTTTAGAAGAAATGGCTCTGATTTGAGAAAATTGAGCTTTGTTTCAGATGCAAAAGAGCTTTGTATCCAGGCGCAAGGGCTTCAAGGGACAAAGTAAAACGAATCGAATTCCACCAAATTTTCGATCGAAGTACCGTTCTATCTCTCGCTAGGTTCAATGACGAAGGCAAATTTTTGAACGATATTTTCGCACCTATCCCATTTTGTTTTCGTACGCAAGGCGAACTGTGAATGCAGTTCGAGCGTATGTAATTGGTTGGACGAATTTTGTCGGATTTGTTGTGTGCGTTATTTGGCGGGGGCTGTTCGCAGTTCCATTATCGTAAAGGTTCCTCACACCGGACCAGACAATACGGAAGGCGATACTTCGATAGTTGGAGAGAATTGGGCGTTTTGGTCGACGAAATGGGAGAAAAAGAAAAAATACAAACGACCAATCCCAACCACAACCCTTCTTTCGCACCTGTGTTTCCGCGCTTTGTGGCTGACCTCTTCTCACCGTACATAATGCACGCGTGTGCATGCGCGTATACCGTAGCGCGCTTGGTATGCGTCCGTTTGTGTACCGCCAATCACACCTGAGCGGTGAACGACTCGGTCAACCATGGGTCCGGACGGCAGGTGTCCGGACAGCTTTGCTTATCTTCTAATGCGTATATGCCCGCGTCCAACAGTGAAAGGGCGGGAAGGAGAGAAACAGCGGCGGAAGAGGGGCGGAAAAAAGAAAAGTACTGCCGGGGGCGGGGGGGTGAAAAAGATGCGCATCACGAATACACAGATTTTGGGGCCGTCGCATCAAGCAACGTTCACATCTTTCACTCCCCTCGAGAGGTTAGACTACTGTGGGAATTCAAATTCGAAAGGTCCAAATTTGAGTCCAATTGAAGTTGAAAATGAAGGTTATTCATGGTGCGGGAATGTATGGTGCTGATTAGAGGTAACCTTATAACTACAACGATATAACACGAGAGTATGGTGAAAAATGTTAACAAGGAGTCTGTGGCAGCGTTTGACATGCCCTTTCTCCAAATTGGCTGTAAAACTAGATTCTTGAATAAAAGCATTATTTTAATTATTTTTTATATTTTACATTACTGGAAACAAGTTACAATGAATTTTCAACGACAAGCTGGTGGGTATGACATAACGAACAAATCGATTGGTTAATTTGCAATCCCTGACTGCAATGACGTGAAATCAGATTTTGATTTGAAGGTTCGAACGTTTTACTTGAAATTTGACTTTGATTTGATATTTGAACCACTTGACTCGATTGACTTGAAAATTGTTCCTGATTTAAAGTTTGGCATACTTGACTCGATTGAGTCGGAGTTTGACGTTGATTTCGCTTCGATTGACTTCGACTTGAAATTTGAAACCCTTGACTCGATCGATTTAAAAGTACCAGATGTTTCTCTGTTGCCCCCAAAGGCTGCAATATAAGTATAAATAGTGACGAATCTGTCGTTTCGTTAATCAATCCCAATTCGTCTGCACTACTTCGTTCCACAATACCAATGGAAATTGCGCGCAAGAGAGATTCCCTGGTAGAAGATAAACAAAATCGTTCTGCCACGCTCATGACCCCCGTTACCCCCGATTATATTTGATCATTTCACTTTTTCCTCCGAAGTGAGCGTTAGGAGCGTGGGGGAGATACAAGCCACGAGATATCAGTCAATCCTCGCATCTCCACTTAAGATTAACCCTGCCGACATTTACAGGCACGACGACCGGACGAACGGACCAAACACATATACCAAGTACGGAATTGTTACAAAAATAAGGTGACCTTTTGTTTCCAAAAAATATTTGTTCATCGCCATCTGTTTTGTCTAACTATTCATCCCCATATTAATTTTGAAGACAATCGAAATCCCTTGCCGTTCATAGCTGAACTCAAACAAACCCAAATCCAACGTTTTCGCAATCGTCCTCCGTGAATAGGGAGCGTTCTTTCGAGCAGATCTCTTCAAAGGCCCCTCTGTTATCGGGGTGAACAAATTTGTTTGGAAAAACGTTGACGAGAGTCGTTGAAACGTCCAGATGTTCCGATAGCGAACGTCACTTGGATATGTCGGGCTCGGAGTAGCCTGTGCATATGACACGGCGCGAACTATCGCGTTCAATGTTCAAGACGGAACGGGAACATACTCCGCGGGACGTACAGCAGGGCAAACGAATGCCTCGTTGAGTGGCGTTTCGCAGCGCGCCAATCTCATGAAGCTCAAGATCAGTAAGTGGTTCGCACATGGCAAAACTGATCGTTTACAGGGTGTCCACAAAATACCGTATCGAGCCGCAAATACTCGTATCGTAAGACCCCATGAAAATAATGAAAAAGAGACGGAACTAATATAAATGAGAGATGCAATGGATAATCAATACATTGTTCGCTCTTGGAATATTTTGCAGCAAATTGGAGATACGATAATAGCTCAAACACTGACGAGGATTATTCTTTAGTAATTTACGATCAATCTGCACTATGTAATTTTGGATAATAATGAAAAAGAGGAAGAAAACAATCCGTTGCATTCCAATGATGTAGGAGATAATTCCTTAAAATATTACGGTTCTCATGTACAGTCGAATATTGAAAAAAAAGAAAAAAAATTACTATAGATTAGATACTTCATTATAGAGAAAGCTGTAAGAAAAGATATTGCGGACGAGATAGTTGACATTTTTGGTCATAGGAGCGATTTTTATATTTGTTTGAATATCTGGATTAACATGAAGGAATAATATCTTTAAGTTGTCGTAGTAGCATATAAAAATACAATTCGCCACGTTTCTAGACATACGACAGGCATTTTTCTAATGAAAAAATAAAGATATTTAGCAGACATGACTTCATTTCGAAAGGAAATTTATGGAAAAAGCCTCGAAATAAGTGATTTTGCACAAAACTCTGAAAAATTCCACTCGTAGTAATGATTTTTTTTGCAATATCTGCGAAGGATAATAATTTTTTTCTCCTCCATTTTTCTGACGTACACCCTTGCGGGTTTTTACGTATCTCCCGACTTTGTCCCTTTCGTTTTTTCATATATCTCCTTCTTTCTACCACGTTTTTTTCATTTACTCTTGGGTCTTCACCTCCCTCTTTGCGACCGCAGCCGAATTTTCCCCTCTGAACGGTATTCACCGTGTCATTTCTGATACGGGCAGAGGGAAACTGCGAAAAACCTACGTCCGTAAATCGGGTCCGAAGTTCACCTCTCGGCCGCAGATCAAGTTTCATCGAAAAATTTCGAATAAGAAAATTTCGAAATAATTTTTGAATATTGTTTATAAAGAATAATTTTTTTAAATATTTTTTTATAAAGAATATTTTTTATATTGATTTTTATAGGATTATTTGTAATTTATTACACTAACGTTAAGCTTGTTTTTGAAGATGCGTTTTGTTATTTTCGTCGTTTTCGACGGAAGCTAGCAGACTCTTTCAAGTATGAATCGGTACCGTTTGGTCACCCCGTATACTCGAGGCGAGCACAGGCGAAACGCAAGACGAACCTTTGCGCAAAAGGGATGTGCTTTCGCGCAGCGTCTTTACTCTCTCCACTGGCTCTCCGTTGATTCGTCTTCTTCGATAAAGTGGTGCGAATTTCTCGAGCGTACGATACAAGCTGGCGCAATGTGCATAAACTCTGCGGACGTATTTTCAAATATGAATACGTAGAGATGGGTGTACACGCGTGTAGGTCGACTTCCCACTCTCTGCATTCCCGTCAGCATCTGCGCTATAAAAACAAATCCAGCATTCGAGAAGATATCTCGGCGAGTGCTGAAGAGAATACTCGGATGTATAACGGATCGCGCGGGCGCCCGTGTGTCGGATCAAGACATCTTTCGTTCTGATAACATCTAGAGCCTGCCATCTCCACCCTTCTATAGTTGCGTATCGATGTGATTTTTCCTTTTCCTTTTTTTGAGAGTTCGATGAAGTTTACCTTGTTGGGACGTAACGAATCTTTTTTTTCCCTCAACTTCATTATTATCCAAAGCCATTTGTCGCAGATCCCTTGCACATTCACGAAATTTCTAGAAACATTTTTTAGAAACTTTCGACGATACAATATCACAACGATTCAAAAATCTTTTCTGACATTTTTAAAGCTGAGTTCGTGAACATCACAGACACTTTTTTTTGAAATTTTAGAACGGTTTTTACGTTTTCGCATTATGAATTCTATTACGCAAAACTTTTCCAGAATCTAACAATTAAAAAATTAATATATACACCGTAAATCGTCGTTGAAAGAAAATAATTTTCAACAGGATTTTACTTCGCTTCTGGAAAACCTTTACGATGTCATTTTTTAATACAGTTTTCACTTTTTTCAATATTGTCAATTTTATAAAATGATTACGCTTTTTCTTAAAAGTTTTTTATTTGTATAAAATTCTATATTATTCCAAGTAATTTATTCTTCCTTATGGGAGTTCTTTTCATAGCTTCGCTTCTTTTAACAGCTTTCCATTCGTAAATAGTTTTAATTTTCGTGTAGTTTCATTTTTTTTTTATTTCTTTTTTTTCAAGTAGCTTAATTTCTTTACAATCGAAGTTTAATTTTCATCAACACAGTTCAAGGTTACAGTATGAATTCCCTTCACACCCCCTCCCCTTCACATGTATTTCATCCCGCGTTGTTTTTGTTATATCGAAATTATTTTAATAATAAAAATCCCTTCAGTGGATTTCAATCTAGTGAGCATTTCTGCACGTGAATTTGGGAATAGCTCACTTCGTGTGCGCGCGTGCGTGCGTATGAGTATGTGTGTGTGAACCGGTCGTGGTGCCTCCGGACTTTTGGATTTTCGAGAACGCCGTGTTCGAGCTCGGCTCCACGCGACGATGAGGAGCCACCGAGACGTGTTCGTTAGCCAGCAAGCTAAACCCTCCTATTATTAGCCGTTAATGTCTCCGCCTATAAAATACATGTATCTTATGAAAATCACGATACGGGGTCTCTAATCTCTCTCGACTATCCTCCAGAAACGGCAACACTGCCGTTTCATGGAACTCGCAAATTGCGGAATTGATCCCTATTTTCTAGAGTTTTATTTTAGAATTCTATAGTTTGAAGTTATTTCAGTATTTCTGTAAATAGTCCAGGCTTTACAAATACAACCCGAACAAATTTTGCAAACAAATTGTATTTTTTTAAATTGAACACTACACAGAGAGAAATGTATGGTATCTTTAACCATATTTTATATTTCCCTGAGGGGACAGTAAAGTTTTATATATATGGCAGCTGCCTATAATGTGGTGTTGCTTATTGATATTTTGGCACTTGCGTTAATATTTCGATATGTTAAATGCAACCACTGAGGTTACAAGCATACATTGGTTATTTAATACTGTACAATAGAGAAGGTTTCGATGAAATCTATATTTCCTTACATTAGTAAAAAAAACTTCCAACATCCTGATAGCAAACACAATGTGAAAACATTATTATATCTGTGACCACATTTTTTATTCCGGTTAGGGAACAATAGTATGGCACGGCTAATTTATATTCTACCAGTTGCGTTAATTATGATCATATGTTAACTAAATAAATGTATATTTTCATACGTTATTAGAAAAGAGCTCCCTACATCGTAATAGTGAACGCATTGAGAGGAAGGCATGGTATCTTATACCATATTTTATATTTCTCTGAGGGGACAACAATATTTTATAGTCATGGAAATTGCTAAAAATATATTACCGCTTATTGACATTTTATCGTTTGCACTATTGATTCATATATGTCAACCACAACAATTTACAATATAAATAAAATTATTCACAATAATATATTTACAACTAATTCACGGTTTCCAGTGGACCTAAAACAATTATCTGTGAATAAATATTTTTGTTAATACCGGGATTTCTACCTACCTACCCTGCATTTAACTACAACCTAACGCTCGCACGACAAACATTTCGCTATTGACTAATTGCGACTTATACAGAGAAGAAACCTGGTGTGCATTGCACACAGAGAGAAATTCGTAGAGGATAGATATCACTATACGCATGGCATATTAATAGTTACCATATGAATAGGAAAAACTTGAACACAATAGTAGAAGTTGGATTGGTACGTAACTTATCGCATTGTATACATAATTATTATTGACGCGCCGACTTCATGGCAGTGAATGAAATATATCCATAGTATAAATCTTTTGACAATAGTTAATATTTATTTCGAGTATAACAGCTAGTGAAACATGCCGTTAAAATCACATAATAACACATACATTTAATTCATAGTTTTGGTGACCATATCTCGTTTGCGATATCAATACAGTATAGTGAATTTTGCTATTCCTTCCTTTACCATGCGCATTTATTTTAAGCATTATAGACTTTTCAATCAGTATGGCGTATCATATGTTTATGACGATTAGGACCATGTCATATGATACAACCGGTTATACGGATAGTTGTGGGTGTCTTATAAGAACACAAGGCGAACCATGAGAAGAACTGTTAAAATAGTTTTGTACTTTGGGATTGTGAAAAAAATATTTTTCAACGATTAGTGAAAAACGCGTGGTTGTTAAGCTACTAAATCGTCATTATTTCAACGGCAATTTGTTAACGCCTCTTCTATCAGCAAATATTATCGTGACTTTTCTCATATAGTCACTTTTCATAAGATTATCTAGCCAAATATACACGATAAATGTAAATGTTTATCATATGAAAAGTTAAGATTTTAGTACAATAGTAAAAGATCAACTAGAACAGAATTTATCACACGATACACAGCGTTAGCATAGATGCCTCAATTTTGTACTCGAACTGAATTAACAATACCGATATTGTAAAGCCTCTTACAACAGGTTATATAGTCATTTCAGTCATAATAAATAGTCAAATGCGTTAATAAAATCGTATTTTTAATACGCATTTCGTTTTAGTTCCATTAAACATATTATAATTACTGAAACAAGAAGCACCCATGTGCGAAAGATAAAATGGCCCAGTGCTGACTTGGTACTGTCGCCGGGATGCCAAGTCTCGGTGACGACCATGGCCTGATACATAGTCAGTAAATAAATAGTACTAGCCCAACTCCGAAATGATAACCCCGGTCCAAAACTTGGCAAATGGTTTCGCACAGTACCAGCCCCCAGTACTGGTTAAGTATTGACTGACATTATTGGGCCAGAGTACATAAATAACACTGGCCCAACTCCAAAATGTTACGCCGTTCCTACGCGCGGTCGCAGCGGAGGCACAGTGCTGATCCCCAGTACTGGGTAAGTACTGGATGTTGATAGTGGGCCAGAACACGATTGCCGTATGTATGCCGGTAATAAAAATACAACAATTTACAAATCATGAAAAAAACTCTGGTGACCATTCTTACTCTCATATGCATTGTTTATGTCTTTGCATATACAATTATTCTTTTAAAAACGTGTCCTACCTAGATAAATTTTCTTGCTTATCATCGGAATTCTGTGCCTTTCGTTCCAGAGTTGAACGCCCTACCAAATTAGCTATCCTAACACTTTTACAATCTTACTTGTTTTTGTTCCTCACTATTACGTGAATAAAAAACATTGAAAAAAATTTTTCGTGATAATACTTCGATAAGAACAGACAGAATATAGAGGAGAAGGTGGTAATGTGGCCCCCCAATTTGTTTTTGAGCCCTCATGTAAAAAATACTACACTTACAAATAAAGCAAGTACGTCATAGTGATCCTTACTCATTGACTCATGCATGCCTAACTGTAGAATAAATAAAATAACAACAGAATAATCAAAAACTTAATTTATTCTTCAAAACAAAAGTTTCGCAATTTAAGATTAGGTGAGGGTTATATGGCAGCCTGGGGGCCAAATTAAATGTATTGGACTTTAATTAAACTTAAGGGCAAAAATCACAAATATAATAATCGCCTTCAGAGCCTACACAGGCTGTATGAGCCCATGAATTGCGAGGTTGGCACTGAATCCACTCTTCACCACGTATGTCGCTAGAATAACTGGCTTCACAAAATATGCA
>JAPYZJ010003175.1:0-17422 GCA_030522765.1 Ophioninae sp. B BG-2022a | reverse complement strand
GTCCAAGATTACATATGTCGTATCTAAGGTACCTGGCCCATTTAAGGCCCAGTGCCTAATAAAGCCCACGTTTTAAATATCCGAAACTACAAAGTCAAAAGAATTGAGCTCTCATCGTCGAGTGTCTAACTTTGAATGGCCGCAATTGCCATAGTAACCGCCGCACTGTGGCAAACCCAAACAAATTTGCAGTCGATAGAAATCAGCGCGTGTGATCACATGCAGGTGTTTATTCAATTTGGACGTACTAAAACTTTCGAAAACAACAAATGTTTTCAATATTACTTAGTGAATCTTTATTCTAATTATATGAAGTGGTTTATCAGCACTATACATGTTGTTATCAAAATTCAAGTTTAAAATTGAAGATTATATATTTTTTTAATTTTTTTGTGCGAAGTTACAACGGGTATAGCCTTATTAGGAACAGTGGTCTGAATAAGGCCCAGAAAATGCTTTTTTGAAAAAGCTTGAAGTTAATAGTGAACATTGTTTTCTGAACCAAAATTATCATTAATCCATTGATTATTTAATAAATGATTTAATACACATTTTTGTTTTATCTCAACATTCACCGTTTTTTTGTACTTAAAAACAAATAAGGTGGGCCTTACATGGGTACCTTATAGGTTCACATTAATTCGCACAGTACTGTATGAATAATAATCAAGGTCGATCAAGGACTTATCAGTTGAAGGTTACCAGATGAGAGTCGCACGATGGCGATTTATATTAATGTTTCCGGGCTTGATCACTTACGATCAAGTTGGGTACGCGCCTGTGTTGCGTGGCTGGTTGGACAAGACTCATAAGTCGAGAGAGTTGTCTGTCGTGAGGGGCCTAGCTCCCAGCTTACATGGAAAGCGATTTCGCAGGCGCTGTTGGTAACTCACTCATTTTTTAATTTATACCTATATATATATATAATACTATTTTGTATTATACTATTTTTTTTATTGTATTATATATTAAATAATGAAATAAGCATTTTTGTTTGATTTCTACATTCATAGTTTTTTTGTACTTAAAAACAAATAAGGTGAGCTTTTTATGGGAGCCTTAGTCATGATTGTTTTATTTAATTGTTTTTTTTTTTGTTTTTCTACCCTGAAACGTTTCGAACGTGTTCATTACGCATAAGATTTTCACACAACCATTATATCACTTGTGTTCAATTTAAAGAGTTTTGGGGAGAACTTCTTTACGTTCAAAACTTCGTTAGTAATATTATATACCTATACTGAATTCGTATGTCATTTAATATTTTTATCCAATATACTCGCGAGAAAACACCAAGGGTTTTACTACAGTTATTATAACCAGTAAACTTGCACCAATATTTGTAACTAGCTTTCGCCCGCGACTTTGTACGCGTCGTATTTATAATTAAATTAATTAATTATTTAGTTATTTTCATTAAATTAAAAATTGTATTTTTGCAGAGATAGTTGAGAATAAAATACTAATAAAATTAACTTGGAAAAGGTTCACAAACAATTTTTATATTTGTAAACAAAAACATACAAAAATATTACAGAAAAATAAGTACTGAAAAATGTCTTTATATACAATTTACAAAATCGGAAATATCTATTTTCATGTAAGTTAGACGTCTAGCAATATAGATCGGTAAAAACTGCATTCAAATCAATGCAGCAATTTTTGCGTGTTGCGCGTACAAACACACAGACAGACAGATAGACAAAAATTTAAAAAATAGTTGCTGATGCTCTAATTAAGAACCCTAATTAATTTTTTCCCAATATTTTCAATGTGCAGGCATCGACCTATACCAATTTCATTATATGAATAGATACAATAAAGTGACGAGTTAAAGTGCCATCAATATAATTATTTTTATGTGATGGGTCATTGATAAGAATCTCGAATGTGTCGTGTAGATTGGTTTGTAGCTCCGTAAACTTGAACTTGAGAAAAAGAAATCCCCGACGACATTGACCGCTCGTTAAGTATGAGTATTCCAGTAGGAACTCGTGGATTCTTTCAGTCCCACGAGTGAGTACATACAGAAATACACCATAGCTGGGAGGCGAACTGGATTTGCTCTCAAGGTCTTTGTTTGTTGGAGATTCCAGAGCGTGCATTTCTGTATATAAGGTACTTGACCCATGTAAGGTCCACCTTATTTGTTTCTAAGTAGAAAAAAAACTATCAATGTTGAAATAAAACAAAAATGGTTTTTTCATAATTTATTTAATAATAAACATATTAATAATAATTTTGGTTCAGAAAATAATGTTCACTGTTAACTATCAGCTTTTTTTTGAAAAAGCGTCTTCTGGGCCTTATTCAGACCACTGTTCCTAAAAACGCCATACCTGTTGCAACTTCGTACAAAAAAAAATGTTTAAATATATAATTTTCAATTTTAAACTTAAATTTTGATAACGACATGTATAGTGCTGATAAATCGTTACATATAATTAGAATAAACATTCACCAAGTAATATTGAAAAAATTATTTGTTTTCGAAAGTTTTCGTACGTCGAAATTAAATAAACGCCTAAGGTACCTGACCTAGGTAAGGCCCACCTTATTTGTTTTTAAGTAGAAAAAAAACTATGAATGTTGAAATAAAACAAAAATGTTTTTTTTTCATAATTTATTCAATAATAAACGTATTAATAATAATTTTGGTTCAGAAAATAATGTTGACTATTAACTATCAGCTTTTTTAAAAAAAAGCATCTTCTGGACCTTATTCAGTCCAACGTTCTTAATAAGGCGTGAATTCGTACAAAAAAAAATAAAAATATATATAATCTTCAATTTTAAACTTAAATTTGGATAACAACACGTATAGTACTGATAAACCACTGCATATAATTAGAATAAAGATTCACTAAGTAATATTGAAAAAATGATTTGTTTTCGAAAGTTTTCGTACGTCGAAATCGAATAAACGCTTATAAGCGTAAAATCTTCGTTCAGGCAGGCATTGATGTAGGACAGAGATATAGGTATAAAAACGTACAAAGCTCTATTTTGAATGCTTTATTACTGTTAAATCGGAGTGGAGGCGATTTGATTTTTTTTTCTCAGTTTATCGATGACGCTGTTAATTAAGAGATGGAATATTTGTTTGTTCACGAATGCTGCATCAATGAATGGATATGGATCGTAATGTGATCGGGTGTAAGTGAGAATATCGGGAGTCCATGTGTGTCTTTCATTATTTAATCGTTCCTGCTACCTTCGTTCAGTATTTTCCGCAATGCTTGTACGTGTCTTTTGTTCTGGTTCGTTTGGCAAATGTTGCGTTGTTCTTTTCATATTTAGACGTAGAGAGGTGCGTAATGAGCGGCGTATGGGTAAGCTGGAAGGGCAGCTCCGTAGGTGAGAGGGGCGGTATAAGCTACCGGTGCAGCAGCCAGAGCATTGTAATTTCTGTTGATGTATTGGCTACTCGACGAAAGAACCGGAGCAGCATAGGCAGCTACGAATCCTGGAGCAGGCTCGGGTGCTGGTGCAGCAAACGCCAAAGCCACGAGGGCGAAGAAGACGCACTGATTCAGAATGCAAAAAAAAACAAATTATAGAGGTCATCAAGGTCATCAAGGTCATAAAGTTCATCAAGGTCATCAAGGTCATCAAATGTCAAAGGTCATCAAGGTCATGTTACATCTAAGTAAAGTACGTTATCTAATTTTGAAATCCAACCCAACAAAGTTGGGAAATTCTAGACGCCAGGATGATGAACATTGCCAATGACCCTGGCGATTTTAGAATTTCGAATTTTGAAATTGCGAAAAATGATGCGATAAAGAAAATGTTTTCAAAGTTCATCAATACACATAGCAATGGAAAAAAAATTCAGCTTTATGAAAATATATAAATTATAGTAATAGATAGATAATCTAATCGAAAATATTTCTGGAATATTATATTTCGTATTGTTATGTTATTTATTACTGCAGTATGTACGTAATTACTCACAAGCTTGAACATGTTGATTTTTCGTCTAGGGGTTGAGAGTCGAGCTACTGCTTACGAGAGTTGGCTGACTTGTGCTCTTTTCGGGACCACGTTAAGCATTTATAAGCCCCGTAGATGGTACCACACCAGGGTCATCGGGGGAAGAATTTTTCCGGTGCGGAGAACCGGTCGGACCACCGATGTGCCCCCTCACTGTACTTATTATACCAACCACCATACCACCATCTACAAAACCTAACAAAACTATTTCTCGGTACTTGGTGGTCTCTTTGTTCGAACAGGCCTCACTTGCGTATCCCATCGAAACCATCGTTTTCTTCGTCATTCCCTATTGCATTGCATTTCGCTCCCCCAGGTCTGAACGTTTACCAATATCATTCCAGCCATTTTTCTCGTTTTAACTTTTTTCAGCTTTATTATTAAAACATTGACAGAACATTATTTAAATATTGACAGATAATTTTCTGTCAATGTTTTAATAATTTGCTGTGAAATATTTAATAATTAAAATTATATATTTAATAATGAAATAAAAAATGTAATAATTAAATATTTGATTTTGTAATAATTTTCTGTCAATGTTTCAATAATTTGCTGTCAATATTTAAATAATTTTATGTCAATATTTAAATCATTTTCTGTCAATGTTTTAATGATTTGCTGTCAATGTTTCAATATTTTGTTGTCAATGTTTTAATAATTTTCTGTCAATTTTTTAATAATTTGCTGTCAATGTTTTAATAATTTTCTGTTAATGTTTTGATAATTTTCTGTCAATATTTTAATAATTTGCTGTCAATATTTCAATAATTTTATGCCAATGTTTTAATAATTTTCTGTACATTTTTTAATAATTTGCTGTCAATATTTTAATAATTTTCTGTCAATCTTTTAATAATTTTCTGTCAATATTTTAATAAGTTTCCGTCAATGTTTTAATAATTTGCTGTCAATGTTTTAATAATTTGCTGTCAATTTTTTAATGATTTGCTGTCAATGTTTCAATAATTTTCTATCAATATTTTAATAATTATTAAAACATTAGCAGAAAATGATTAAAACATTGACAGAAAATTACGCCAAGTAGAAATTTGCCCTTTTAGCTGTGGTATAAAACTGAACTTAAGAATTGAGGTAATTAGGTATATTACCGGTAATGTCCCATGCGTATGCCGCGCTCTATAGGAAATATAGAATAAATCCAATTAAAATGGTTTAAAAATCGTACTCCGATTATTCGGCCATAATTGTAAGGAAGGGAAGTATTTCACAGCTTTGTCGTAACTTTAAGGGGTAATGCCATTCTAGAACTTTCATTTTTTTAAAGTTCTTAAACAATGTTTTAGCATAATAAAATGTATGATACTGACATTGATGATTAAGGGTAAACAAAAAATGCAAGCATTTAAGTGCTCGTAAATGGCGTTTTTTCAAAACCACTTTGCCCATTCTCAATTAGCACCCCACATCTCCACGGTTACATGGATCAGTTTGAAATGTCGACAGCCGGTGTACGCTCCTTTATAGAAGTACGTAGGAGTTTTTCGATTCAACGTAAGCTTTTTATATTATTAACGATTTATTGCTTATTTCCTTAGCAACAAATAGAATGTTTTTAATAAAAAGTGCACAATTTTTACAAAATGTAATTAAAGATAAATCCCTACGTACCTAATATAACCAATAATATATCTATATTTATAGATAACAAAATTTATAATTTTTGTATCTATACCTACAAAAATTATACATTTTTTTTTGTATCTATACAAAAATCGTAAATTTCTAATCAACATCTCATATTTCACAATAGGTAAATTTTAAAGAATAATTTCGAAGATTGGCTCCCACACTGTCATTTAATAATAATACAATAATACAAGTACAATAAAATAAATACAAATACAATACAACAATAGAAAACATAATAAAAAAAATCCATACATAATTACGTGCTGAATAATACCTGTAACGGAATTTCCATTTTTTATATTATACTTCCAAAAAGTCAATAAATATTTATAAATATTTTAAATATTCATTTCGATTGCTAAAATGGTGTTTTTAATTTAAATATACGGAGAAGCAATAAATCTTCGTTTCGTAAAATTTTCGACTATTGAGAATTTTTTAAAAGTTTCGCATGATTATTGGGGACGTTTCAATTTTTTTAATGTAGCACAATCCATGGGAAAAGATACGCAAAGGCCGCGATACGCACGGACTTGCGCACTGCGCAACGAATAAATAGATATCGTAATACATTTAAAATACAATGCACACATCGAGGTATTTGTAACCTTGTCACTCACTGTCCATCGTTGACGTCACGAATTGCCTACCGACTATTTACCAATGAGTCTCTTGGTCATATAATACATCCCCTCCCGATTTTCTTGCGTAATCGTATTGCGGTCAATCTGACGTGAAAGGGTCGTGAAGTTGCGCTTGCAAGCTTTGAGTACGTAAGCTCTTTAGGCGTTTTGTTTTTAATTACTTTTTTCCCATGATAGTGATTATACAGGGTATTTGGTGAATCGTTTGCATAATTAAAATTGGCTCAAAGGGGAGGTCATTTGGTATCCCTTTAGGCCTAATAACTTATTCCTTGTCGCACCGATTTTATTCATATTTCATATTTAATTTTTATTTCGAAAAAATCCAGAACTCGGCTTCAAAGTGTAAATTTAATAAAAAAATTATTTGTATAGCTTTAAAATGAAATTTAAAGGCTATATGAATAGTTTTTTTTCGACATTTATACTTAGATGCCGATTTCTAGATTTTTTATAAATAAAATAAAAAATGAAATATAATTAAAATCGGTGTGATAAGGAATAATTTATTGGGCCTAAGTTATTTGTTCAGTTATTTGTAAGTTATTGTTTATAGTTTTTCAGTTATTTGTTTATTATTTTTAAGTTGTTTATAAGTTATTTGGTCTAAGTTATTTGTTTGCCTAAGTTAAAAAGTTATTTTTATGGTCTTCAAATTTCCTTTTGAGGCTATACAAATAATTTGAAGGCTATACAAAAAGTTATTTGTAGAGCGTTCAAATTTCATTTTAAGGCTATACAAATAACTTTTTTTTTCAAATTTATACTTAAAGACTGAGTTCTGAATTTTTTCTAAATAAAAATTAAAAAGTAAAAATCAAAAGAATCGGTGAGACAAGAAATGAATTATTGGGTCTAAAGAGATAGCAAACGACCTCACCCTTCGGCCAATTCAATTTAGCTAACGATGCGCCAAACACCCACTATAGTAACAATAAATTATTGCAGAAATTCTCGCACATTTATGAGTTCATTAAAAATATTTCGAAATTTTAAGGTGTAAAGGACAATTTTTCATGATGAAATTTTCAAAGTTTCTTTCATGGAAGTACGTACAGAGAGTTGAAAAAAATGTATGGAACAGTTTTTTTAAATATTTCTGGCACTTCTTGTTATCTATATGAGGAAAAACTATTAAGTAGTTTAAAGACCGAAAAAACGGCGAAGTGTTAACATTTTTCATGAAGACTCGATTGATAAAATAATTCTTCCATTTAATGGTCACGATTGTCTTTGTTGCTAACAATAAATAATTTACAACATTTCTGCCAATATTGCTTAACGAAAACGCTTTGCTGAAGCTGGATCTAAAAAGTTAGTACTTTGATTAAGAGTCTTGTGGGCTGCAACAATTCTTCTCCAATTAATTACCCACACTAAATAAAATCAAATTAAATAAAAAAAATATCTTATTTAAATTGATTATTTAAATAAATATTTTTTTAAAGTGTACGTGTCGTAGGCAATATTTTTCAAAGAGTTTCCAATATAATAAAAAAAATTGTATTATATAACGGTCGCAATAATCTCACGTTAATTAATGAGGATTTACCAATCTTGTGCTGGACGCATAAAAACCAGCTTTTAATGAAGAGCTGATTTGTCACTCCCTAATCCTCACTAATGCTGCCATTCAGTTTCGAACCTTGTTGCAGATACTTGAAGATATATAATACAAATAAAACTACACGAAATTTTCATTCTATCCACTGCATGTCCATAATAGATTTTCAGAATTGACCTCATTGTCAGACAACTTGCTAGTAGTCAATCTTAAGTGATGAACCATTTGGCGCTCAAACAACAACAGTTTATAATAAAAAGTGAAGTTACATATAATTGTGAGTTCTTAAAAAAATAAATATGGGTTATATATAAGTTATATATAAGTTTGAGTTTAAAAAATAAATAAATATGGGTTATATATAAGTTATATATAAGTTTGAGTTTTAAAAATAAATAAATATAAGCATGACACAAGATTTTTAAAATCCTATGTCACATCCCATATGATGTTAAAAAGAAGATTAAGTAGTTTTTCCATCAATTTAAAAACATAAGTTTCGTGAATTTGTAATTCACGATTGAATTTTATTTTCGCCACATCCATTTTTCACGATTGCTCTTTAGCAGCATAGTACAGAAATGAAAACGAAAAAATAATGGTTATTGTTGAAAATTCAGCGAAATTTGTAACAAAACATTATAAATTCATCAAAAAATAAAATAAACATTTTGGATAAAAATGGTTAAAATAATAATATGTTATAGTTAACTATCTGGTAAATTGAATTCTTAACGGTGGACCACTATTTACGCCACATCCTGTATACATGCTAATATAAAAGATGCACTCAATGAGTTCAACACCAAAGCTGCCTATGATGTCTTTTTAGAGCCAGGCACCAAATGACAGTATTTAGGCTTTCACTATTATTTCAAGTGGTTCCTTCTAAATATTATTTTAAGAATATCGCATTAGTTATTTTTTTAATACAGTTTGAATTACTTTTGATATTGCTTTTGGACAACTACAGAATGAGAGTTTTTATAGTCACCAGAACCCAAAGTTTCAGAAGCCTTCGCTTTCTGATTCGAACCCAAAGTATCTTTGACAAACGTTACTTGTCATGCTGAGGCTTTTTATCAGCGGATACACTAGCTACTGACAAAAGAATATGAGATTATTAGAATTCACTCATAGGATTCACGATTCATTTCCAATTTAAGAATGAGACCACGAACAGAGACTTTCATATAGCGTAGGTACACGTATCCCAATACTGCAGTTCTAACACTTTAACTTTTCACTGATGGCAGAAAAAGCTTTTATAAAATTAATTAATCTATACTTTATAGTCTATTATCTATAATCTACAATCTACAATCGATAATCTATTACCTATAATCTATAATCAATGATTTGTAATTTATAATTTATAATTTATAATTTATAATTTATAATCTATAACCCATAATCTATAATCTATAATCTACAATCTACAGTCTACAATTCACAATCTACGATCTATAATCTATAATTTTTAGTCTATAATCTATAATACACAATCTGTGATCTAGAATCTATAACCCATAATTTATAATCTATAATCAATAACTTATAATCTCGAATCTAGAATCTAAAATCTAAAATCTAAAATTAACAACCTATAATCTATTATCTATAATCTACAATCTACAGTCTACAATCTACAATCTACAATCTATAATCTATAATCTATAAACTTTATTCTATAATCTATAATACACAATCTATGATCTATAATCTATCATCTATAATTTGTAATCTAGAATCTATAACCCATAATTTATAATCTATAATCAATAATAATATATATAATCTAGAATCTAGAATCTAGAATCTAAAATCTATAATTAACAACCTATTATCTATTATCTATAATCTACAATCTACAGTCTACAATCTACAATCTACGATCTATAATCTATAATCTTTAGTCTATAATCTATAATACACAATCTATGATCTATAATCTATAATCTATAATCTATAATCTATCGTCTATAATCTATATCTCAAAGTATACGATAACTTCGAGACCAGCCCTTTATCTTTTTGGTGTTAATAAACTGGTGCTCATTCTACAATGAATAGTTGTTCACTGATTGATTTCTTCTCGTCGTGCTCCAATGAGAAGAAATAATTGACTGCTCTGTTGCTTTTTATATAAATACCTTCTCTCTGGAAACCTTCACAACAGTTCTTCATTAAACAATAAAGGAAACAATTATTTTTAGAATACACGTTGCGATCTGCAGTCTACTGCGTTGAAAAGCAGACTGATTATATATTATTTAATGCTTAAGTATTCAATAAATTAAAAAACAAGCACCTCAATTAAAATACATTAATTTTTCACGTTAATTAAATTACATTAATTTTTCACGTTAATTAAAGTACCTTCATTTTTCACCCTAATTAAAATATTCTAATTTTCAAAGCCTTTGATTGTTTTTTTCAACGCTATATGTAATATAGGTTGCCTTCAATATTCGAATTCAAGGGCAATTGTATTGTGTCGGGGTGATAATAATAATGTTCGTGACAATCGTAAGGCCTCAATCCTCTTCGTCTTCTTTTTTTTCTCGAGGTTTCTCTGCACGGAGAAATTTCGCGTATATATCGTTGATCGATCGAAGCGATCGGACTCGAATTAAAATGATTTCGTTTGAGCGAGTAAAATCGTTGTGTTAAGCTGGGTATTATGCGTATGTAAGTTACGTACATCGTGTACGTGAACGGTCGTTCAAAGTTTCGGGCTCGATAATTTCGCAAGACAACAGAAACGATCGACTGGCTGTACATAGGGGCCAGGAGAAATGCAATCCGAGAAAATCCTAGCGGGGATTCGAGCTGACCACTTAGCGATATAAATACTCGCCGAAATCGGTAGCTCTTCACTCGTTCTCGACTCGTCGAATCAACAAGATTAACAAACCAAAAAACCAAAAATGTTCAAACTTGCCGTAAGTTTTATGAACGTCTACATCGAGTTTAAATTAATTAGAAAAATTCATAGCTGATAATTTCTAAAGTATTTTGTATTTTTATACCAAATAGTTTAGAAATATTTATACCAAACACTTTCAAAGTACATAACTCATGAAAATAGTTAAAAATATACGTTAAATATAAATACGTTGAAAAATAGAAAAATAGTGAAATATTAATTAAAATACGAGATTAGATTAATTAGAAAAATTCATGGCTAATGATTTCTAAAGTATTTTTAATGTTTATACCAAATACTTTCAAAATACATAATTCATAAAAAATAATATATCAATAAAAATACGTTAAATATAAATACGTTGAAAAATAAAAAAATAGTTAAATTAAAATACGAGTTTAGATTAATTAGAAGATTTCATGGCTAATAATGTCTGAAGTGATATAAATGTTTATACCAAATATTTTAGAAACACATAATTAATAAAAAAAAAGTATACTAATAAAAATATACATATCCAACATATATTAACGAAAAATTAAATATGAATTAAAATACATTTTAGAAACAAATGATTTTTAAAATATTATCGAAACAGTTATTCACAATAATCTTTTTAATCCATTTTGCAATTAGTATAAACAAAAAAATATAATAATTATGGTGTTTCAGTGCATCTTTGGCCTTTTCGCCGCCGTTTCGGCTGGATTCGTGCCAGCGGCTCCGTTGGTGGCCGCAGCTCCCGCAGTCGCTGCAGTTCCAGCCCCCATTGTAACAGCCCGGAGTAGCCAAGTTATAGCTCGAAATTACAACACTCTGGCTGCTGCACCTCTAGCCTATGCTGCTGCACCAGCCCAGTTGGCGGTTCCAGCAGCAGTCGCAGCTGCACCTGCACCTCTCGCTTATACGGCCCCCGCTGCTGCATACAGTCCATATTTTGCCTACAGTGCAGCCTACCCATATGCTGCTGCTCCGCTCGCTGCTGCACCCGTCGCTCCTATTGTCCTCAAGAAATAGAACCAATTCTAACCCAACCGAATTACGTCCCAAAATTACGAAAAGGCACATCACGATTGCTGGCACGATTTGATACAATAAATTGTTTTAACATTTATCATGGTTGTTTATTCTTTGAATTTTTCTTTATTTTCTCCTATCTCCAGTCTTACATAGATATCGGATTACCAGACATAGAAATCGGTCCAAATGAGTGTGGTGACGAATTTGTTCAAATTGCTCTGGATAGACGGTCATTGGGTGGTGATGACTGTAGATGTACTCTCCTGGATAATTTCTGAATATTTGCGAAGTAAATATACAAATCCAGCGATAATATCTGATGAGTCATGATAATCCAGAATAACCGATACGATCACGGTAAAAGGGTCATTTTTTTCGAGATATTCACACTATCTTAAAACTCGTGAAAATCTCTAAGGATGTTTTTGGTTTATACGAATTTAAAGATCAATTGTTTAAAATTTGTACGAACGTTTTCAATAATCATACTCAACTGTGGATAAAATTTGAGAAAGTTTGACCGTCTAGAAAATGGGATATTTGTTGTAAAAAATCGTCTTCTTTACATAACTTCCTATTAGACCTCGTGTTAAGGTTGCGATTTTTGCCACTGAATATCTCGATTACCAAACGGAGAAAACTTTGAAAAATTGTTATATTTTATAATATGACGCTCAAGAAGATTCACGTAATTCTTTAAACAATTAGCTTCACAAAATGGTACGTGAAGATTTTGCCTTTAATTTGTATACACTATTGTGATTATGGTGCAAAAAAATCCTTAAGCCAATGTTTTATATATCACAGCTGCGAGTGCAGATATTTTTTGTGTGCATGTTTTATTAAAAGATAAAGCAATCGATAACAACCAACTGAACAATTGAGAACTACGGAATGTCAATTCAAAAGAGCTACAATTGTTTGTCATGTAAACTGCAAAAAATAAGTCGGTTGTTCACAGTAAAAAAAAAAAACAAGCCCACAAGTTCAATACGCAAGCGTTGATGTTATGAGGACACATTTTATTGGCATTGTTGCAATCACGCTTCAACCTTCTCAATACGGCGAAAAATAAGTCCCAGTGGGCCCCATTGCCGGAATCAATTATTTTTCCTTCAAGCGATTATTAGATTAGAAAACTTTAATACCTGAAAGGTTGAAGGTCTTGGAGACCTTAAATGTCCTCGTAATAGCGCACTATCAAGAACAATTATTTCATAAGCTTCCCAGGATTTTCTAGGAAATTATCTAGGATTTTTTGTCGTAGATGTTTTTCGTCAACTGGGACATATGGTGTCCCAGCTGTAATATCAAACATTTTCTATACTGCGCAGTCTGGAAAATGTTTGATATTATATTACCATATGTTACCACAGGTTGTCATTTATGCAACATTTTACGTGTACTCGGACATGGAAAAACATTGTAGAAAGTTCTTGAACAGAATCCAAATTGACATGGATGTATGAAGTTACAGAGCTTTACGGTGAAATAGCTGAACAAACAAAAATATCGACATTTTCTTGGAATTTTTTTATTTTCAAACCCTAATGCTAAGAACTTTAAGATTTTTAATTTCCCCCCTTTTTTTAAATTCTTCTACGATTTTTTTTGCCAAATGATAATTTTCTGAAAATTTGAAAATTACCGAAAAATTACCGAAAAATTACTTGATTAAATTAATTACTTAATAAAAAATGGCTTAAAAATGACTTTGAAAATTACCTAAAAATTCAGACATTTTGTAATCGATGCTTAGGAGTAAAATATACGGCATTAGGCAGGCCTGCTACAATGAAATGAAAAAGAATACCCTGTCACTGTTACTATTTATTCCAATAGTGCAGTACCATTTTTGATGGTTTTTGGTCGCCTTGAAGCTAATTCTTGTGAATAAATTTTATGTATGACATAAACGTCTTCTTGTATGATATAATGTACACACTCTAATCAATATGCTATCGACTATTTGCATGTTTACCATATTTTGGGAAATATTTACATAGAACCAGTAACCTGTGTATTTTTGTGCAAGGACTACGATTATACAGGGCCACGAACCCCCGCAACCCCTTGCGCCAGATTACCTCGCGTCTCTTATATGATTTTTCGGATGCTGAATTCAAATGAGTTGAGAATTTTGCTTTAGCACATCAGGATTCTTCCGCATATCGTTTGCGGCAATGAAACATAAAATATTTTATTGTCGATGCATGTAAAATAAATAAAAATAGAATGTATATATTTAAAAAAATGTTGTTAGGAACTTGATTTAAAAGAAGGTAAAAGAATCGATATTTTAAGATTTCTTGTGAGGTTGAGACAATTTTACAAATAATATACCATATACGCTCAGGTTACTTACTGATTTTGAATCTCGAAGTATCCTAAACAAACCATTAAACGTTCGAATAGCCACGATTTTTTTTTATGTGCTCTGAACTTTTTTCAAAAAATATTTGTGTTATCAAAAAACAACAATAGCGTTGTATAGGAAAAACTTCGAAATTTCTAAAGACACGCTTAGATTTTCTGTACATTCAGTAATTCTTGAATAATTATTCATCGAAAACAAAAAGTTATTTCTGCTTCCAATAACGATAACTCAGCGAAAAAACATTGTACAAAGTTCTTGAAGAGAATTCAAATTAACATGAATGTATGAAATATCGACATTTTCTTGGAATTTTTTAATTTTCAAACCCTAATACTAAGAACTTTGAGATTTTTAATTTCCCCCCTATTTTTTAATTCTTCTACGATTATTTGTGCCAAAATATAATTTTCTGAAAATTTGAAAATTACTTTAAAATTACTCGATGAAATTAATTACTTAATTAAAAATGACTAAAAAATAACTTAGAAAATTACCTAACAACTACTTTGAAATTACTTGCTTAAATTAATTACTTAATTAAAAATGACTTAAAAATGACTTAGAAAATTACCTAAAAATTCAGACATTTTGAAATCGTTTAATACCCATGACATGTGTACCTATATGTATATATGTCGGTAAAAGTTGATAAAACGTATCCTATCAATTGCGTAGCATTTTGTAAAGATCATTTGCAACTCGCTTCGAAAATACTGCGCAAGATAGGCTTTCGTACAAAGACACAAAAGTATTCGATTGTCACGCTAATCACGCGCAGTGAAAGAAAGTACGAGTTATACGCATGCGAGTACGGGTACGCGTGATACGTATGATCATTTTTCGTAGTATAAAAGCAAGGTGTATTCGAACTTTGAGCACACTGTAACTCAGTATCCCAAACGGACTAACTCATCAAGTATCATGGCATCATACTTTTCGGTTAGTTGTTTCACCAATTCAAGACGATTTTAAAGTGGAATACTCTAATCAGTTAAATCTCGAATCTAACCATTTTCAATACGTTTCTCTGTGACATCCATCAAACAAAAATATGTTAACCAAAATTCGAAATTACAAAAAAATTTATCAAGCAATAATAATTCATTATTTTACTTTTTATTTAATTTTATATGATTATCCTTGTGAAGTTCATATGTGCAAATATATACATCGTAATCGGAATGTAATATTTTATGGTCGTGATGTTTTGTTTGGGTTTGTTTGCCGTGCTAACATTTCGTTGGTGACATTTTCTCCGTGATATTATAACATGCTACCCCTTTGCACATACGTAAAGTAGTAATTGACACACATTGAAAGGTGGCTGGTATAATTATTAATTGATTTGCATGTTATAATTCATTATTAATCATAACTATATTAATGAGTTGTATGTTATGATTAATTGTTAATCACAATTAGATTAATGAGGTGCATATTATGATTGATAATTAATCGTAACTATATTAATGAGTTGCAAGTTACGATTAATAATTAATCATAACTGTATTAATGAGTTGCAAATTATGATTAATTATTAATCATAATCATATTAATGAGCTTCATGTTATGATTAATTATTAATCGTACCTACATTAATGAGTTGCAAGTTATGATTAATTTTTAATCGTAAATATATTAATGAGTTGTAAGTTACGATTGATTATTAATCATAACTATATTAATGAGTTGCAAGTTACGATTAATTATTAATCATAACTATATTAATGAGTTGCATGTTACGATTAATAATTAATCATAACTATATTAATGAGTTGCATGTTACGATTAATTATTAATCATAACTATATTAATGAGTTGCAAGTTAAGATTAATTATTAATCATAACTATATTAATGAGTTGCATATTATGATTAATCATTAATCATAATTATATTAATGAGTTGCAAGTTACGATTAATAATTAATCATAACTATATTAATGAGTTGCATGTTACGATTAATAATTAATCATAACTATATTAATGAGTTGCATGTTACGATTAATTATTAATCCTAACTATATTAATGAGTTGCAAATTACGATTAATAATGAATCATAACTATATTAATGAGTTGTATGTTACGATTAATTATTAATCATAACTATATTAATGAGTTGCATGTTATGATTAATAATTAATCACAACTATATTAATGAGTTGCATGTTACGATTAATTATTAATCCTAACTATATTAATGAGTTGAAAATTACGATTAATTATTAATGATAACTATATTAATTGATTGCATTTTATGATTAATTATTAATCATAACTACACAATCATATTAATCATAAGAGATTAATTATTAATTTGATTTGCAGGTTATGATGGTGTTGGTGGCGTTATTCGGCAGCAGCATGGCCGGTATAGTGCCAGCTGCGATAGCAGCTCCAGCCCCATTGATCGCGGCTGCTCCTGCCGCAATTGCCGCGGCTCCGGTATTCGGCTACGCCAAAGCGGTTCCGGAGAACGCTCCACCACACGCCTCGAGGATCGATCTAACCACGAGAACTCTTGCAGCTCCTTATGTCGCCGCACCAGCGTTCGCGCCAGCTTTCGCTCCGGCTCATCTCGCTTACAGTCCTTACACACTTGCTGGAAATCTCGCTGCTCCTCTCGTACATCCGGCGATTGTCGCCTAAATTATCGAAAAGCTGATGATGACTCGTCCTCAAAATCACCACCGATTATAACCTGTTTTTTTTTTCAATAAAAAAATTGTCTTCCCTTTTGTGAATTATACATTATTTCGTTGATCTATTTCTTTCAAAAAACTTTTAAGACTTACCGGCTAAGCGGATTTGTGGGAAAGATTTTCGATTATCGAAGAACAGAATGCAAGGGACGTTCTTGTTTTCATACTTCTGACGCATGCTTCCGTTGCACTGTCGACCCACGCTTTTTATTTTAATAAACTTCAAAGAAATGGAGTGGCTTTGTTGTGTGTTTATTTCTTTTTTCTTTGTTTGGGGTAGATGACATTAATATACTAGTTCTTTTTTTGTTTGATATCAGAAGGTTTTATAACGTGAAGAAATTGAGAAGAAAATGAAGAAAGTTAGAAGAAATTGGTAGATTATTAATTTTTTTTTTATAAATCAGAAGTTTTTCTGATTTGAAGAAATTGAGAAGAAAATTGAGAAAGATAGCAGACATCGATACACTATTAGTTTCTTGTTACAAATTAGACGTTTTTCGAATTTGAAGAAATTGAGAACGTTAGTAGAAATTA